>JARQOC010001891.1:0-33152 GCA_033576535.1 Allobates femoralis | reverse complement strand
TTTTATTTTTACCTGTTTTTTTTTAGTTAAATGTGGCAGAAACAGCTACTGTTTTTTTCCTAACATATCCTAAAACTGAATAAACACATGGAGCCAGTGTATGCCTTTATCTATAGGATACAGATTTATTTGGTGAATACCTGCAAGCATATATACCAATGGAGAAATCGGGTAGAGAGTTTTTAAGTGAATAGATATCTTTTATGTATGGACAGCATAGGAGCTATTTTGAGTTTTATTGCTAGGTATGATGATGATGATGATGATGATATACAGAACTAAATCTTCCTTTTTTCTCTTACTACAGTTAATGAGGGATGAAATGGCCTTGGATGACATAAAACTCAAACTAGGCATTACTAGGTAAGGGCTTTAAGTAAAAGGGTGCAGACTTTAAAGCAGCACTCCACCTTTTTTTTATATTACACATCTGGAGTGGTTCAGTCAATTTTAGTTCCCTGCCCGTGGTGTTATATTCGCCCTTTGACGTCTTTATCTGTGATTGGCTCTGCTTCTGTCGGTCTTTTGCAGTTATGATTTGCCAGCTACTGCCACTCAGTATAAGTCTATGAGATCCTTGTTCTGACTCATAGACTTGCATTGAGAGCTTGTGACGTAGCGTCTGACTATTGGCCAGTCAAAAATTGCAGTCACAAAATGGCACTGCATAACCGTAGCAACGCTATAAATAAGGTGAAGACGCTGGAGGGTGAGTATAAGAGTAGGGGCAGGGGATCAGGGCTAGGCAATACATTTTCCCGAAGAGCCACATGAGATACTGTGACTGCTGTGTAGGGCCAAATTGACAGTCCAAACTATACTCTATTACATTTAATAGTAATATAAAATATTATCACTTAACAGTGAGAAGAATTAAGCATGCAAACTGCTACTGGTGGTAATAATAATATACAATATTTATTCATTTATATAGCACTATTAATTCCATAGCACTTTACATACATGAGTAATGCTGTCTCTTGGAGCTCACAATCTAAATATCCTATCAGTATGTCTTTACAATGTGGGAGGAAACTGGAGTGCCCGGAGAGTATATACAGTAATCTGCACTTGTACTTTGTTCAACTTCCTCTCCCACGAAGCATGATACACCAGTCATTCCACCCTAAGGGTACCTTTACACGCGGCTACATTTCTAGGGTGGCTACAGGTAACTTACTGCTTGCAGTGAAATCATGGAGACGAGGTTCTATCTTGTTGCCGTGTACAAATGGAATAATCTCTCCATGATTTCACTGCAACCAGTAAGTTACCTGTAGCCACCCTAGAAATGTAACCGCGTGTAAAGGTACCCTAACAGATTGATGCCTCCACCACACAAGGTTTGATGTACCATACACACACAGGATGATGCCCTTACAATTCCCCACAATTAGTATGATGTCCCAACAGTATGTTCCTACACACAATATAATGGCACAGACAGCCTACCACACAAGGTATAGTGGTTTCCATAGCCCTTCACAAATAGTACAGTATAATGGACTGTGTGGCCTGGGGCTCCTCACAGCAGGTCAGTCTTGTGACATCATTGTGCTTGCTGCCTGAGACTCTGCTACACAGGATGAATGGTGTAAGAAGGAACTTTCAGTTCACTGTTCCACAATTAATTTCACTGGTGGTTCCAACAGCCAATCACAGATGCTCTTACAGAGAGTGAGCGTCTGTGATTGGCTGTTGCCGGTCAGTGCAGTGATTATGCATGAAGCTTACTCCGAGGCGACTCCGGAAGCAGCAGCTGGAGACTGGTAAGATGTACTAGCTATTCTTACCATCTATCTGTCCTATCTGTCTATCTATTCTGGTTCTATTTGTTCTGTCTGTCTATTATTTTCTGACTTTATACAGCATGGGCGTGACCATGTTAAAAACGCATTGTACACAGGTGTCACACTGTTACTTGAGAAAAAAAGCACAGTGGCATTGCACTCGCATGCCACACGGATCAAAAAACGGATGTCATTTGTTCTACTCTCCTGGATGAGAAACGATCAGATTTTTCATACTCTCATGTTGTGAATGGAACTCTCCATCTTAGGCTGGAAATATTTATAAAGCCAGGAGAACCATGACAAAACCTGCAAAACAAAAAATACAGGACCATGTCAGCCAGAGAATGTGGTTGGAATCATCTCATCTCTGTTTTTGCTGCAGTTTTATTGCAGAAAAAATGCACTGAGTGAACATAACATTACAGTCTTAACTGTGCGTGTTCATTGTTCAATTGTTCTATCTTCTTTTTTGGGGGGGGAGTCCATTCAGCAGAATCTAGGAGACCCAGTATATTTGTTTCCTCATAGGCAGATTGTACTAATACATAGAGCTACATCTCTAAATGCCAGTGCATCTCTATGTACTTGTATTCTGGGTTAAAATAAGTGAAACACGTTTTCTTGCATAAACCTGCTAAAAAATGATAAAAGAATTACATTTTTAATGCACTTTAAAAAATATATAAACAGCACAAATTGACAAATAACAGACATATTTGTCATTCCTGTAATTGTAACAATTTGTGCAACTGAACAAATTATTTATAGTGATTGCGTGACTGATTCCTTTTCCTTAAACCCATAAAAAGTATAATAAAAATATAATGCTGGGGCTATGTTCACACACAGCTTTAAATACTGTGGTTTTTGTTCCCTACATGTCTTCTGCAGGTGTTGGAACCACTCTAAGCAATAACAATCTTCTTTGTTTATTGCATTATTGCTGCTTTTTTTTATGCTTTTCCCTCCCTTCACTCTAATTCCCAGATTTGGGGTTACACTCTAATGTCCCAGGCAGTCTAATGAATGTCCATCAGTGCCACTGAAATGGTAAATGGGTGTGGCCAATGAATGGGCAACACTGTGATGCTGCGTGCGCTGTACTGCCTTACCCTCTTTCTATCTGTGAATTTGGAAGGCATGCATATTGGATGCATATTTCTCCATCTATTTATTTTCTTTTCCTTCAGAGTTGGAGAACCTGAAGATTGTGCTGGAATCGTATCTTTTCTCTGCTCTTCTGATGCTGCATATATCACCGGAGAAACTATAGTAGTTGCAGGAGGAGCGTCATCTCGTCTGTGAATATCACGTCGCATTAGCATTAACTTGAATATATTTACAAGACTGTTTATTTTTTTAATAAAATTTTTGAATATATATAATGAATTTAAAACTACCATTCTACAGAAATGATAAGGAAGGTGAAACCATGCTTGCCAGTAAGCCAAGACTTGAAGTCCTAACATTGCAGTCATATATATGTGCTCACCAACGGTCTTGTCTTGTCTTTATTTTCCCTAGTTTTTATCATCTCAATAATAATAAAAGTCATGAAATCAATTACTGTTTTTTTTCTTTTACTTCTGAAAATACTAAAAAGCATTAAATGATTTGTTTACTACTAGGACAACCCCTTTTTCTTCCTATGGTTTGCCCCCGTTAAAACAAAAAAAGACTATGCTCACCGCCTGTGCCACTGCCATTCCAGTGGTATTGGCACTTGCTCTCCCCATGCCCAATCAGTGCTGGCTTCTCTCTCCCAGCCTATGGACGTATAAGTAATTAAGTGAGCAGCCTGCTCAGACAATCCCTTTGAAAACCCTGTTGTTAAATACCTAATTAGGAAACAAAGCTTTTTCATATAAGCCCAATGATTGGCTGCAGAGTAGTGATGAGCAAGTGTAATCGTTGCTATTCGCTACTTGCATGGATAGTACGGTATTCGCAATACTCGTTATTCAGCGAGTATCACTGGTGCTCATTAGTAATGTGTCCATCATTATCGATCTTACACTTATTGCCAGCTTCCTTCAGTAAACAATGGGAACTGGCACCTCAGGGAAAGCAGATTGGATGTAGGGGGCACAGCAAGGTGTTTTTATGCAGTAGAAATGTAAAAAAAACCCACCCTCCCGCTCTGTGCCGGAAATGCTCGTTTTATGGCTGGATGTGTGTGGGCGGAGCCTATCACTAATGGACTAACATTAGACTTGCTATTCGGATGAATATGCGAGTATTAAAAACTACTCATGAGTATAGCAAGTACAAATATTACGCTACTCGCATATCACGACTGCAGTGGTAGTACTGCTGTATATTTGTGCACTCAGTTTTGAGGCACTTATTTGGCTGATTATATATATTGCCTTGTATATTGAGGATTGGCTTTTACTCTGGTGTACTTATGGTTTTCATGTGGTCCTCCTTCTGTGTACCTTGTTGACATTGTCATTTTACATAGTGTTATTTTAATAAATTTATACTGCAATTTACTTTGGCTTGACTCCTTGGAGTTTGTTTTGGAAGTATATATTAATTTTGGAGAGCCTTTCACCTATTGGGTGGTTTGAATATATAGTGATTATAATCAGCAGGGGCTATATTCTTTAGCCCTTAGGGCGTGTTGTTTTGCAGCCTGAATGATCCACCCTCTCTCTGTCTGTTTGCATTGCTTGTACAGGCTTTGCCCTCCCCCTCTCTATCACTCACAGAATGCAAATCATTAGTCCTGCCTTCAGCTCCACATCACAGCAGAAGCTGCACAGAGACAGGCTGGATCCTTGAGCCTGCAAAACAACACGCCCTAAGGGCTAAAGAATATAGCTGGTAATTCTAATCACCAATGAGCAAGTATTAAAATGTTTTTATGCACTTTCACAGGATGCTTTTAGGAGACAAAAGGAGTGTGAGATTAGTTATAATATGCTGCAGGGACATGTTTTGGTAGCTTAGGAGGCGTTTTGGAGGTGACAGGAACTCTTTAAAGCAAAAATTTCTTCGAAAAACCACTTTATAATGAAACTAGCTGGATGACTTATCAAAGATCACCTTTGTAAGCATTTCTCATAAGGAGTCATATAGGAAGGTATTTGGAGTTGTCTGATTACATGATGTGTTTCTTTTTGTCTTTTGGTAAAACAATTACATCTATATACATAATCACCAGTTTTGCACTTCCGGTCACTGTGCCGCTATCGCGAGCGATGGCGCGCATGCGCCATCACGAGCAGTTGCTTCCTGGCCGGAAACGCAAAGCTGCTGATTATCGCCCCAAACCCCCACCACTGCCTGGTCCACACACCGCCCGCCGTTCCCCCGCCCCATGCTCCTGCTCCCCTGCTGCCAGGGCCGCACCGTCCATTGGACAGTGTGAGCCCTGAGTCCCAAGCGCAGCAGGCCAGGGGGAGCGGCATTAGAGAAGGGGGCGGCGCCAGCATCAGCGGCCGCCTTCATGAGAGACGGCGGCCGCCGCAGCATCCCCCGGTAAGATGGCGGCGGCCCTCTGTCATTGTAGGCTGCTGGGGCGGCGGGGCTGCAGTCTGCTAGCAAACCCCCCCGGTCCTCAACTAAGGCTACAGGGGCAGCGGGGCTGAGATCTTCACCCACACTTCCCCTGCTTACCCCCCAATCACCCACACTGCCCCTGCTTACCCCCCACTCACCCACACTGCCCCTGCTCACTCCTCCTACCCCCCGTATGTCCTCACTCACTCCCCACACTGCCCCTGCTTACCCCCCAATCACCCACATTGCCCCTGCTTACCCCCACTCACCCACACTTCCCCCACTTACCCACACTGCCCCTGCTTACCCCCTACTCACCCACACTGCCCCCACTTACCCACACTGCCCCTGCATAGCCCCCCCACTCACCCACACTGCCACTGCTTACCCCCCCACTCACCCACACTGCCCCTGCTCACTACTCTTCTCTCCCCCCCTTATGCCCTCACTCACTTTCCACACTGCCCCTGCTTACCCCCTACTCACCCACACTGCCCCCACTCATCCACACTGCCCCTGGATAGCCCACCCCACTCACCCATACTGCCCCTGCTTACCCCCCCCCTACTCACCCACACTGCCCCCACTCACCCACACTGCCCCTGCACAGCCCACCCATCTCACCCACAATGCCCCTGCTTAGCCCCCTACTCACCCACACTGCCCCCACTCACCCACACTGCCCCTCCTTACCCCCCCACTCACCCACACTGCCACTGCTCACCCCTCTTACCCACCCACATGCCCTCACTCCCCACACTGCCCCTGCTCATACCCCCACTCTGTACCTGCTTACCCCTCTCACCTCCCCCACATGCCCCCACTCACCCACACTGCTCCTGCTTACCCCCCCACTCACCCACACACCCTGCTTACCCCTCACTCCCCCAACTGCCCCCAATCACCCACACTGCCCCTGCTCAACCCCCCACTCACCCACACTGCCCCTGCTCACTCCTCCTACCCACCCACATACCCTCACTCCCCACACTGCCCCTGCTCATGCCCCCACTCTGTACCTGCTTACCCCTCTCACTTCCCCCACATGCCCCCACTCACCCACACTGCTCCTGCTTACCCCTCCCCCACTCACCCACACACCCTACTTACCCCTCTCACCCCTCCAACTGCCCCCAATCACTCACACTGCCCCTGCTCAACCCCCCACTCACCCACACTGCCCCTGCTCATGCCCCCACTCACCCACACTGCCCCTGCTTACCCCCCCCCCCACTCACCTACACTGCCCCTACTCACCCCTCTTATCCACCCACATGCCCTCATTCTCCACACTGCCCCTGCTCATGCCCCCACTTTGTACCTGCTTGCCCTTCTCACCTCCCCCACATGCCCCCACTCACCCACACTGCTCCTGCTTACCCCCCCACTCACCCACACACCCTGCTTACCCCTCTCACCCCCCCAACTGACCCCAATCACCCACACTGCCCCTGCTCAACCCCCCACTCACCCACACTGCCCCTGCTCATGCCCCCACTCACCCCACACTGTCCCTGCTCAGCCCCCACTCACCCCACAATGCCGCTGTTTACCCCTTTCACCTCCCCACTCACTCCACACTGCCCCTGCTCACCCCTCTTAGCCACCCACATGCCCTCACTCCCCACACTGCCCCTGCTGATGCCCCACAGGGTGAGGTGACAGCTGCTGCCCCCAATGCAAAACAGCCAGCCCCCATCTTGATGTCACCCCACTCCCGATGCGATAGCATCGGGCCTTTTTACTAGTTGTATATAAGAGTGACAGCAACAGTAGTGAGAGATAGAAGGCTCGGGGCATTCTGGAAGTTGTATGAGAGGACAATAAAGTGCAGATGGTGAGGTACATCTTGTAGCACCTACTTGGCATAAGGAGCTTGTTTTTTTGGCTGCACATACTGTCTTTAAACAGCCTACTCCCTTCAATTTGATGTTCCTATCCTAAGGATGAGTCTTTGGCAGTGTTTACATTTTTGGTTTCTTACATGCAGTTTTTAAATTGAAGGCAAAGAGTGGTTGTAAAAAAGAGAAGTCTTAGATTTTCTTTACAGGTATCTTCTATTTATTATCTATTCTTTGCTTTGACTTCAAAAACGTCATTAAAACCTAAACTTGGAAACACAGCTTGTATCTTTCAACACCAGATGGAGGAATTGATTCTCTTATTTTAATGGGAACATTCCAACCTCTCTGGCAAATAGGTTGATATGCCAGACATTTCCAGGTATTGGACTGGGATCCACAATGTTTAATGTTCTTCAAACCCGGTTACTGGTGAATAAGTCTCATGACAGCTGATATATTTTAGCCTTAGTTGTGATTTGTTGAGGCACAAAAAAATAAATAATGCAACTGCTAATGTGAACCTAGCCTAAAGGGCCCGTTACATGCTACGATATCGTTAATGATATAGTTGAAACGCCACGGCTTTTCAGTCGTTCAAACGACGTCGTAACGACACCGTTCAGTGTGACATGTACTTCTGATCAACGATAATTGGGTAGATCATACATTGGAGGTTTTTGAACCGGACCAAAAACCAGACGATGATCGTTCGTCCAACCTGCAGCATGGGTGTGAGTGACACCTTGATAACGATGTCGTTATCGACCTCGCCTATTGAGAACTGAAGGATGTATCGTTTGCTTGTCGCAGAATCATTGCTGCATCGTTAACGATATCTGTACGTGTAACATTTCACCAGCGATCATTGAATGACGTTCAAGCGATCTAGGTTAAGTCAGATCGTTGATCGGATCATTCGACCATTGAAGCGTGAAACGAGCCTTTTAAAGATAACCTATGGTACAATTTGGCATGTTAAAGTAAAGGCGTGGCCATAATAGTGCTGTTATATTGATTAAATTGATACATTTATTGATGAAATATGAGTTACGTTTGTTCTTTAATCAGGATTTGATGGTTTCGGGAAATAAGAATTAGATGCAGACTGTGAACCCTTGTGGTCAGGGTCCTCTCTCCTCCTGTACCTGTCTGCGGCTTTTATTGTTCATGAATATTGTACTTGTCTGTATTGTATATATCCCTCTTCACATGTAAAGTGCCATGGAATATATGACCCTATAATAAAAAATGATAATAAAATAGTTGCACAGAGGCAGGACTGTGGGAAAGGGCTTTTGGCTCCTGCCCCAGCCCCTCCACCTGTCTATGGTGTTTGTATGACAGGTCACTGCTTTGTGAGTGATCTGTCTCCTGTTTGAAAGCTTGCGCTAGTGGTGTCCTTACTGCGAGCGGCACTTTATTTAATTGACCTAACGGCAGACTACAATTAAATGGCACTGGTGGCGGCACATGTGCAGATTGAGATCTCAGGTCAACGATGTCCTTAAGGGATTTAATTGAGCCAAGATCTATATCTGAGCTGCCATCAATGCCATTTAATTGAATACCGCCAGAGACTGCATAAGCACCACCTATAATAAGCAAGAACAATAGCATTGTGACCCCCTCACTCTTCCTTTTTCATAAGCCGCCAAGGTAAATTGACAGCCTCAAGCGGATTTTATTAAATTGGGAAGCTTCAAGGTTATTGGTCCCACTGCACACCACAATACCAGTCTGCAACTACCCCAGGAGCAAGCCATCATGTTTGAGAATCTGCTTTTGACAATAACCAGCTCTTTCCAATACTCCTCGTATGGTGGGTGAGTGAGAAAGTGATACCACGTTGTCAGTATTCCAGGTTTTCCGGCTTGCCGTGTGACCATTTTGCCCTCAGTCAGCATGGAGATCATTGTTTTGTTTTGCCCTTCTTCCTGTCTCTTTTACATAAAGACCTGGCTCAGGTGAGCATTCATTGCTTGAGTATACTGGTTCCTGGTTTGCTCTTGCTCAGCTGTTCTCCTGGATTCACTCACTTCCTTGGAGCTCTGTGAGATCTCGGTTCACTTTACAGCTTCCTGCATCGTGCTTCTGGTGCCGCTGCTTCTACCTTCAGGCTCGGATGTTCAAGTTTGTAAGCAACTTCCCGGTTATTACCGTATGTACTGTGTGCTTTGTGGAACTTGTGTTTTCATCACCTGCTCGGAACTGTGTTTAAACCTGTTACCCGGTCATCCGGGTGTGGGGACCTTTTTGCCACGGACTATATCTTCCGGTCAATCCGGTACCAGGACTTGTGCTATTGGACTACATGCATCCGGATTTACCGGTTTTGGACTATTGGTTTTTCGGACTGCTTCCATAAGGACTGTGTTCGACGTTATATATATTGGGGTTGTGTTATGTTGTGTGCTTTTGCTGTATACTAAGTTCACCTTGCTTGCTGTGTGTTTATAAATACTTTGCACCCAAGAACCCGTCTCTGCTCTTCATTGCCCTTAAGCGATCAGACTCCTCAAAACCTATACAATAGTATTACATTATACTCAAGCCAAAAAAGAGGAGTCTGCTTAGGGCAATGACGGAGACACGGGTGGAGAAGCTTTTCTCCATGGTTAACGCCTTGCAGCAGGAGATGGAGGCGGTGCAAAATAAGGTCCTGGACATGGAGAGACTGCTGGGCCATAATCACCAGGCTGTGGGTCAGGCTCTCCAGGATGTGCAAACCAGAGTGGAGGACCTGGGAAAAATACCCACACCAGCCATCAGTATGCCTAAATTACCCCCGTTTCGGTTCAGTGGTGACCGTACTCAGTTCCGTGGGTTTATCAATCAATGTATGCTGTTCTTTGATGTAAATGCTAACTATTACCGGTCTGATCGGTCGAAGGTATTATGTATAGTTATGTTGTTAACATCACGAGCACTGGCTTGGGTCAATCCCATGATTGAAAGTCATGACATCCGTTTGAATAACCTGGATAATTTCATAACAGCAATGGCGCAGATGTTTGATGAACCTAATTGCCGTACCACCGCAGAAATAGCTCTGCTTTCCCTACGTCAAGGAAAGCGGTCTGTCATTGAATATGGTACTGAATTTAAAAGGTTAGTGGTGGATGTCGATTGGGGAAATAACGCGCTGTTATCCGTGTTCAAAAAGGGACTGTCCGGTACTATTAAGGACGAGTTAGCTCGGGCCGAGTCTCCCCAGGACTTTGAACTGTTTCTGCAACACTGCGTACGCATTGATACCCGATTGACGGAGCGTAGACAGGAAAAGTGGGCAGCTGTAAACCGGATGACTAATTCTGCTTTCCCTCCTAGGGAGCCCGCTACTAGGAGTTCACGGGAGGCCGAAGACATTCCCATGCAAGTGGACTCATTACAACGACGGGAAAGCAACGAACGTCGCGGCTACCGGCTCCGTGAGCGTTTATGCTTTTATTGTGGTCAATCTGATCATTTTTTGATTAACTGCCCAAAATGCCCTAAACGTCCAAATAAGGTTCTGGCAGCCGTAACCGAGTGTGATAACACGGACGCAGAATCCGATATCTCTGACTCAAGTATACACCTGGATGCGGTTTTTCCTTCTGTACTAATGTCAGCTTCACCTAAGGACAACTCTACCCATTGCTCTCTTCCAATTCAGATCCAGTGGGAGGGACAGTTAATTCCTACATCTGCCATGATAGACTCCGGGGCGGGAGGTAACTTCATGGACTCTTCTTTTGCCAGGAGACACGGTATCAAGACACAACAACGAGTCTCACCGATAACCATGGAAACGGTGGACGGTTCTCCATTAGTTTCGGGACCTGTAGATCAGGAGACAGTACCCCGCAACTGTGTAATGAAACCAGGTCATCAAGTGACACTGCCTTTTAAGTTGATTTCTTCTCCTCACTTTCCAGTCATTTTAGGACTCCCTTGGCTGCGGTATGAAAATCCAATCATCAATTGGGAGACAAAGGAAGTATCTTTCCATCCCCAGGCCGGCCCGACCATCAGTCCAGCAGTATCGGTAACGTACAATGAGGAGGACATTATACAGGTACCTGTTCTCCCCCCAGTCTATAAGGAGTTTACAGATATATGCGACAAGAAAAAAGCAGACCAACTTCCCCCGCATAGACCATACGATTGTCCCATAGACTTGCTTCCAGGGGCCGAGATCCCGTTTGGTCCTGTCTACCCGTTAGCGGCTCCGGAGTTACAATCACTGAAAGACTATATCGACGAAAGCTTAGCCAAGGGGTTTATTCAACCTTCATCCTCACCCGCAGGGGCTCCCATCTTTTTCGTGAAAAAGAAAGATGGGACTCTGAGACCGTGTATCGATTACCGGGAGCTTAACAAAATAACCGTCCGGAACCGGTATCCGCTACCATTGATTCCCGAACTGTTGGAGCGAGTATGGCAGGCCAAGATCTTCACCAAATTAGATCTCCGGGGGGCATACAACCTGCTCCGTATACGTCCCGGAGACGAGTGGAAGACGGCATTCAGATGTCGCTATGGCCATTTTGAATACCTGGTGATGCCTTTCGGGCTCTGTAACGCTCCCGCTGCTTTTCAACACTTGGTCAATGATATATTTAGGGATCTATTGGATCAGTTTATGGTAATATACCTGGACGATATCTTAATATTCTCTGATTCTCTACAGGAACACCAGGAGCACGTAAAGGCTGTACTTACCCGTCTGAGAGATAACCACCTATACATCAAGCTGGAGAAATGTGAATTCCATCGCTCACAGATCCACTTCTTAGGGTATGTTATCTCTCTTCAGGGATTAAACATGGAGTCCAGCAAGATCCAGGCAATTCTAGACTGGCCGGTACCAGGAAATATCAAGGAGGTACAACGCTTTATCGGTTTCGCAAATTTTTACAGACGCTTCATTCGCAACTTCTCGGAGATTGTGCGTCCTATCACCTTGCTCACCAAGAAGGGGCAGAGGTTCGTATGGTCCACGCAGGCCCAGGGGGCTTTTGATCGTCTCAAGATTTGTTTTACCTCGGCGCCCATACTGACACACCCGGATCCCGCACTCCCTTTCATTGTGGAAGTCGATGCTTCCGATAACGCACTAGGGGCTATCCTTTCACAAAGGACTGGGGACAAAGAACTCCTACACCCGTGTGCTTTCTTTTCTCGTCGGTTGTCCCCTGCAGAAAGGAACTATGATATTGCAGATAAAGAACTGTTAGCCATTATTTCCGTGTTTAAGGAATGGAGACATCATTTGCAGGGAGCATCACAACAAGTGGTAGTTCTCACAGACCATCGTAACCTGGAATTCCTTAAATCTGCTAGGTGCCTGTCTCCACGGCAAGCCCGGTGGAGCCTGTTCCTTAACCAGTTTAATTTCATTGTCTCGTACCGTCCAGGGTCACGTAATGGGAAAGTTGATGCCTTGTCCCGAATCCACGCTGTGGACTCCGTGCCCGGAACCCCATCCAAGACCGTCATATCGGATGCCAATTTCGTTGGAGTACTCCAGGACCGGGACCTGTGGAAGGACCTCAAACTGGCCTATGACGGTGACGTATTCCTTGCTGCTCCACCCACTGACGTAAATCTGGTCCTTAAGAATGGTTTGTGGCTGAGGGAACGGCGTATCTATGTCCCGGAGGCTGTAAGACTTCGGGTCCTCAAATTGGTCCATGATTCTGTGTTGGCAGGTCATAGGGGGGTACAGAAGACGCAGGAATTCTTAAGCCGTTTTTTCTGGTGGCCCACCTGCTTAAAGGATGTGAAAGACTATGTACACTCATGTGTGGTTTGTGCCCGGTGCAAAGTGCCTCGTGTTGCTCCTACGGGACTTCTTCAGCCGCTACCCATACCATCTCGCCCTTGGGGGTCTATCTCGATGGACTTCATTGTGGAGTTACCTGACTCAGGGGGCCACAATACTATTTTGGTGGTAGTGGACCGATTAACTAAAGCGGCTCATTTCATACCATGTACCGGCCTCCCCACTGCCGCAGAGACAGTAGACCTAGTAGTCCTGAACGTGTTT
This sequence comes from Allobates femoralis, assembly GCA_033576535.1. Classification (NCBI taxonomy): domain Eukaryota; kingdom Metazoa; phylum Chordata; class Amphibia; order Anura; family Aromobatidae; genus Allobates; species Allobates femoralis. The sequence goes on along the minus strand of JARQOC010001891.1, from coordinate 19,977 downwards.
CGGTTACATGGGGTACCGGATGAGATCATCTCCGACCGGGGGGTGCAATTCACCTCCAAGTTCTGGAAGGGGTTTTGTTCTGCATTGCATATTGACATACGTTTATCTTCTGCCTAACATCCTCAGACAAATGGACAGACGGAACGGACTAATCAAACCCTGGAGCAGTACCTGCGATGTTATGTCAGCCATCTTCAAGATGATTGGTACAAGCTGCTTCCCCTGGCAGAGTTCTCATACAACAATACGCAGAGCAGTTCCACTAAGGTAACACCCTTTTTCGCCAACCTAGGTTATCATCCGACTATTTTACCTAGGTCGCCAGTTGCTACGGCGGTCCCAGCGGTTGGGGACAGAGTGATGATTCTACAGCGGAATCTGGAAGTGCTAAAGGAGTCTCTGGCCTCGGCTCAGGAGCGTTACAAGAAGTCAGCGGATGTCCACCGAAGACCCGCACCCGTGTATAAGGTAGGGGATTCGGTGTGGTTATCCACGAAGAATCTGAAGTTGGGTGTTCCTTCACGAAAACTAGGACAGAAATTCATTGGCCCGTTCAAGATTACCGGAATTGTGAGCTCTGTGGCCTGTCGGCTGAAGTTACCACGGACACTGAAGGTACATCCAGTTTTTCATGTGTCTTTATTGAAACCGGTTTTCCATAATACGTTTCAGGGACGCGTTGTGCCTCCCCCCCCACCGGTGGTGGTTGATGGGCACGAACAGTTTGTGGTTCAGGACATCATCGACTCTCGGCTCCATAGGCATCGGCTTCAGTATCTTGTTCGTTGGCAGGGGTACTCTCCCGAGGACGATTCTTGGGAACCGGTAGGTAACATCTCCGCTCCCCAGAAAGTTGTGCAGTTCCATCGGAGGTATCCGGACAAGCCTGGTCCGGGATCGTCCTGAGGCCGTTTGCAGGGGGGTAGTGATGTTAGTATTCCAGGTTTTCCGGCTTGCCGTGTGACCATTTTGCCCTCAGTCACCATGGAGATCATTGTTTTGTTTTGCCCTTCTTCCTGTCTCGTTTACATAAAGACCTGGCTCAGGTGAGCATTCATTGCTTGAGTATACTGGTTCCTGGTTTGCTCTTGCTCAGCTGTTCTCCTGGATTCACTCACTTCCTTGGAGCTCTGTGAGATCTCGGTTCACTTTACAGCTTCCTGCATCGTGCTTCTGGTGCCGCTGCTTCTACCTTCAGGCTCAGACGTTCAAGTTTGTAAGCAACTTCCCGGTTATTACCGTATGTACTGTGTGCTTTGTGGAACTTGTGTTTTCATCACCTGCTCGGAACTGTGTTTAAACCTGTTACCCGGTCATCCGGGTGTGGGGACCTTTTTGCCACGGACTATATCTTCCGGTCAATCCGGTACCAGGACTTGTGCTATTGGACTACATGCATCCGGATTTACCGGTTTTGGACTATTGGTTTTTCGGACTGCTTCCATAAGGACTGTGCTCGACGTTATATATATATTGGGGTTGTGTTATGTTGTGTGCTTTTGCTGTGTACTGAATTCACCTTGTTTTGCTGTGTGTTTATAAATACTTGCACCCAAGAACCCGTCTCTGCTCTTCATTGCCCTTAAGCGATCAGACTCCTCAAAACCTATACAATAGTATTACACACGTGCTGATGCCCACCTCTAGAATTAGTAATGGAGGTATGTATGTATCAGAAACTACTTAACTTGGTGGCTATCGTACATTTATAAAGAGGCTATTGGGAATGGAAATAACCACAGCAGCAATATTTATATAGCAGGCATCAGGTCTGTTAACCCCTTCCCAACCTTTGACATTGTACAACGTCATGAAAGTCGGTGCCTTCCCGACCCATGACGTTGTATAAAGTCATGGCGGTTACCGCGGCACGATGTAACCGCCATCGTGCCCCGGTGTTAAGTGATGCTTATCACTGAGCACTGGGGCTTGAGGTCAGGGGAGTGGATTCCCCACCCCGCCCCCAGGATCACAGTGATTGACTGTTTGAACAGCCAATCACCGTGATCCTCTGCCACCAATGGAAGAGGCTGTGGAGCAGCTCTGATGGGAGTGATCATTCTATTAGATCGCTTCTATCAGAGCTGGAGGGGGACATCACCCCCTCCAGCTCTGATGGAAGCGATCTGGGATGATCACCCCCATCAGAACTGCTCCACAGCTGCCGTGCACCCGTCGCCGGTAGCTCCTGCTCCTTCACTGGCGCCGCTGCCTTCTAGTCCTTCCTCCTCCCGCCCTCTTTCTCCTCCTTATCCTGCCCCCCTCCGTTCCCTGTGCTCCCCTGCCTCCCGCTGCGCTCCTGATCACCTCCCCCTCCTTAGTGCCCTGTGCTCCCCCCCCCCCCTGCCCCTGATCGCCTCCACCTCCACCGTGCCCTGTGCTGTCCCCTCCTGCTCCACTCCTGATCTCCACTCTTCTGAACCCACACCCCCCCTCCGTGCCCGGTGCTCCCCCGCTGCCCCCATTACCTCTGCTCACCGCCACCACCTGTTCTGCAGCTCCTCCAGCTGCGGACAGCTGAGGAGCTGCAGAACACCGATCACAGGGATGCCAGGAGGATCGGTGAGGATGAATGGGGTGGATGAATGGGTGGGTGGGTGGATGGGATGGATGGGGTCAGAGTCATGCTGCACGGTACGGCAGATCATTGCCATACAGTGCACCATGACTGATCCCAGTGACTGCAACAAGGGATAAAGTGTCCACTTGTTGCAGTCACTGGGGTCAGTCATGGTGCACTGTATGGCAATGATCTGTCGTACTGTGCACCATGGCTCTGACCGCAGAGACTACAATTTGACTCTTGATCCCTTGTTGTAGTCTTTGGGGTCAGAGTCATGGTGCACTATATGGCAGATCATTGCTATACAGTGCACCATGACTGACCCCACTGACTGCAACAAGTGGACACTTGATCCCTTGTTGAAGTCTCTGGGGTCAGAGTCATGGTGCATGGAACAGCATCTGGGGGTTCAAAGTGCTCACTATGCATCTAGATATGTTCCTTGGGGGATTCTAGTTTCCAAAATGGGGTCACTTGTGGGGGAGCTCCAATGTTTAGGCACACAGGGGCTCTCCATATGCGACATGATGTCCGCTAACAATTGGAGCTAATTTTCCATTCAAATTGTTAGTGGACACCATGTTGTGTTTGGAGAGCCCTGTGTGTCTAAACATTGGAGCTTCCCCACAAGTGACCCCATTTTGGAAACTAGACCCCCCCAAGAAACGTATCTAGATGCATAGTGAGCACTTTGAACCCCCAAGTGCTTCACAAATTTATCTATAAAAATGAAAAAAAGAAAATGTTTGTGGGAAAAAAAAAGTACTTTTTCATTCTTACACTGTGTAATGAAACATACAGATAAACCTTCCTGTCTTCTGTTTAAAGCGAACCTGTCACCCCCTCCAGGCATCTAAAGATAACATAGCCACCTTCTGCAGCACTAAGGCTGCAGTCTGACAAGGTGTCTATAGCATTTATGCTCCCTTGATTCACTGAAATAAAGACTTTTATAACATCTGTTTCAAACCTGATCCAAGACCGGGAGGCGGGTTTTCAAGTGTCTATCTCCAGCCTCTGTGGTGTCAGTCATCCCTCTCTGCTCTCTGTGTGCCGCCTCCAGGGCCACCTCCCTGCATTACAGAGCTTAGTCAGCTCTGCTACAACATAAAGCTGCTGTTATAGGAGACCCCACAGTAGTAAATCTAGCAGGAGGATCCTGAGCAGAACAGCAGACAAAGCACTGCCTGCCAGGTAGCAGCCCTTGAGCTGAGCAGTTTTCACTTTCAGTTTCTTATACCCAGCAGCATTGCTCCTCAGCCCCTGATCTAAAGCACAAACTCAACTCTGCTGCACTGCTGACAGCTCACTCAGCTCAAGGCTGCTACGTAGCAGGCACTGCTTTGTCTGCTCGTCCTCCTGCTAGATTTACTACTGTGGGGTCTCCTATAACAGCAGCTCTATGTTGTAGCAGAGCTGACAAAGCTCTGTAATGCAGGGAGGTGGCCCTGGAGGCGGTGCACAGAGAGCAGAGAGGGATGACTGACACCACAGAGGAGGGAGACAGACACTTGAAAACCCGCCTCCCGGTCTTGGGTCTGGTTTGAAACAGATTTTATATAAGTCTTTATTTCAGTGAATCAAGGGAGCATAAATGCTATAGACACCTTGTCAGACTGCAGCCTTAGTGCTGCAGAAGGTGGCTATGGTATTTTTAGATGTCTGGAGGGGGTGACAGGTTCGCTTTAAGAATGAGGCTGTTGAACTCTACCCTTCTTCTTTATTGGTAGTCGATTAGGTAAAAACTATGGAATGATACAACAGTGTATAATAATACATGACTAGTGATGGGTGAAGCCCCTGATATTCGGGTTCAGCAGAACTGGCTGTATATTTTTTTAAAGGCCGGGTTCGGGACAGGACTTGACCTGAACTTGAGTTCGAACTCTGAATCCCGACTTTAAAGTTATGAAATGATGGCTGGGGGGCTGTAAAAATTAAAGCAGTGATTAAACAGCAGCGTCATACTTACCGGGGTTGCACACTTGTTCTTGTCATTAACTTCCTGATTTATTGACTGCTAAATGCTAGAATGTATGGGCTGCTTCCAGATTACTACACTGGCTCCAATAGCCAATCACAGATACCCACTCTCTGTGACAGCATCTATGATTGGCTGTTGCACCCCTCCTCACTGATCATTGTAGACATTTTTATGGCCCACAGCTCTCTGTATACAGTGTGATGGCCCAACAGCTCCCCAAAGACTGTATTACGCCCCAGCAGTACCATATGCACAGTATGTTGTTATGAGCGCTTCCAATATATAGTTATATATAAATTATGGCACCCACAGCTCCTTATATACAGAATGAAAGCCATACATATAACCATATATGCATAACTATTATATAAATATATATACAACTTTCTATACACTGTATGATGGCCCCACCATTTCCTATATACAGTATTATCAAACATCTTCTTATATACAGTACAATGTCCTCTATAGCTCCCTATATACAGTATAATTGTCCACAACTTTCTTTATTTAACATGAGCTCCCACAGTTCTCTCTATGCAGTATAATGCTTCCATAGTGTGCAATATACAGTATTACGGCCCTGCAGATTCCTATATACAGTATTATGGTACCACAGCTCCCTTTGTACAATAATAGCTCATATCTCAATTTGATGTTCCCCAGTATGATGTCCCCTCCCTGTATCAGTATGCTTTCTTTCACAGCCTCCAATACACAATATGACGCTCCCAGAGTTACCTACAGTATACACAGTATGATGTTCATATAGCTTACTACATGCCAAGGGTGGGGAACCTCCGGACCGTTTTTGCGGCCCCTGGGTAGATTCCCAGGAATCGCTGTGTCTTGCTAGCTGCAACAAGAGGATGTATTTCACAGGCGGGGTAGGCGCGTAATGTGTGCTCATCCCATAGCAGAAGAGGAGCGACTGCCCCAGTATTCCCAGGGCTGTTTGTGCTCCCACACACTGTCCGTGTCCCCCAACTCAGTGCTGTCTGTGCCCTCCAGTGATGTATATACTCCCCAGAGATGTCTGTACCCCTAGCAATATAAACAACAGCAGTGTTTGTGTGTGGTGTATGTACTTCCAAGTAATGTCTTTAGCCTCCCAGTGATGTATATAACCCCATTATGTATATATCTGCCAGTGATGTCTGTGACTCCCAGTGATGTATGTACCCCCTAGTAATTTATGTGCACCCCAGTGATGTCTGTCCCTCAGAGTTGTATATACCTCCCAGTGATGTCTGTGCACCCTGGTGATGTCTCTGTTCCTCAGTGATGCCTGTGCACTGTTATGTATATATCCCCAGTGATGTCTAAGCCCCACACCATGTCTATGCCTCCCTTCCCTAGTGATGTATATGCCACAGACCTTCATTGGATGTATATTCTTCAGCCCCTCCTGTGATGTATAAGCCCCCAGCATCTCCTGTGGTGTATATGCCCCCAGCATCTCTCCTGTGATGAATGTACAGGAGTCCCAGTGTCTCCTATGTGATGTGTATATAAAGTAGTCCCATAGTCTCCTATGTGATGTATATACAGCAATCTCAGCATCACTTTTGATGTACAGCCATCACAGCTTATCCTATAAGATATATACATCAGTTCTAGGGCCTTCTATGTTATGTATATGCAGCAGTCCCAAGATCTCCTATGTGATATATATACAGCAGTCTCAGCATCTATATCAGGGGTGGGGAACCTCAGGCCCCAGGGCCGAATGCGGCCTTCGATGACTCTTTTGTCGGCCCCTGGTCAGATTCCTGGGGACCACAGTGCTCAGGCTGGCAGACGTCTTTTGCCGACTAAAGGCCCCGTTACACGGGCCTACATCGTTTACGATGTCGCTGATACATCACGGGTTTGGAGGCATACCAGTGACATCGTTAGGATGTCGTCGCGTGTAACACTGCGATTCAACAACGATAAGTTGGTGGATAGTTCATCACAGGTTTCAGAACATGTTCTCAAACCTCACAATCACAAATCCACCAACCTGGTAGATCGTTGTGTGTGACACCGCGATAAAGATGTCATGGACAACTTCACCTATTCACACCAATGAGCAGGGACCGTTCGCGGGGTTTGCAAACGATCCTTGCTCACAACATCGTTGGTGAGTTGTCCACAATATCTAGACGTGTGACATCTCACCAACGGTGTCAAAACGATGTCTGCAACGACCGTGCACCCACGAGATCATTGCAGACATCTCACCAACGTCGTGCCATCTGACAGTACCTTAAATCACTTAGAAATGACAGTGCCTCATAAGGTGGTGATATTATCTTCCATATACCTTTTTATTCCATCCTCATGCGAACAAACATGTTCTTTATCAAGCACAAATTACCATTACACACATTGTCTTAAATAGCATAAACGCCAATCCCTTGTTAATTACAACCAATCAACAAACAGTGTTATCAACAATCAACATAAATAACATTTTAATATATTTAAAATGTCCCAGGGGTCTCATACCTTACGATCTTACTATCATCCTCCCCCTCATGTAAACCATATACCAATGGTTAACCAATCATAATGGAAGGACCAGTGTGTGCGCAGTGAAAGAGGTACCCGACTGGATGAGAGACTATGGGGGCGGACCCCGATACCATTGACAGAGGGATATTGCGATGGAGACCGGACAACAAAGATCCCTATTGGTTGCAGCGTTTGTTTTGGGAAGGAGGTAGATGTGAATATGTGGAAGATCATCGACTGGAAAACTCAAATGGGGGATCGGTTTACATGAGGGGGAGGATGATAATAAGATCGTAAGGTATGAGACCCCTGGGGCATTCTAAATATTTTAAAATGAAATTTATGGTGATTATTGATAACACTGTTTGTTGATTGGTTGTAATTAACAAGGTGGAGGTGTTTATACTATTTAAGACAATGTGTGTAATGGTAATTTGTGCTTGATAAAGAACATGTTTGTTTGAAACGTCGCATGAGAACGAAATAAAAAGGTATATGGAAGATAATGTCACCACCTTATGAGGCGCTGGCATTTCTAATGGTACCTTTACACGCCGCGACGGCAGGCTGGATACATCCCGCTACTTCACGTGCACGAGCACGCTCAAACGGTTACAAACGGTCAACGCACCCTCTTTACACGCCGCCACAAGGTGCACTACGCCACGCTACATCTATAGCTAGCTACATCGCCGGGTGTCTCAAGTAGCCAGCTGTAGCTCATTTACACACCGCTATAACCAGCTACTATGGGCGGACCTGGTGCAGCAGGGACAGCACATAGGCGTGCCTCAATTGTGGAGTACGAGCTGTCCGTATGCTGATAGGACGAAGCAATAAAATCCTGATTGGGCAGGCATCGCAGGAGGCTGAGTAATACAGCACGCTCGAGCGATTGTGTAGTGTGACTCGTCAGCTCCTTAAATATGCCTCCCTATGCAGCGACTACCAATCGTCATGCAGCAGCTTCCACCAATGATCGCACATGGGGCGCGGTAAGACGGAGCCGAGGTCACGCCTTAGCTACATTGCAGCTACATCGCAGGGTGTCCAGAGTTCCCTTCCGTTGCTTCTTTACACGCCGATACAGCTCGCTACCATCGGCGATGTAGCCATCAGTTTTCGAGCAGAGCCCATAAACAGATGTATCTGTCGCCGGCTGTAGCGTCGCGTCTTCAGACGCCGCTACGACGGGCTACATTGACGCTACAAGCTACATTTGTAGCCTGTAGCGGGCTGTATCCAGCCTGCCGTCGCGGCGTGTAAAGGTACCATAAGTGATTTATGCTGTACATTTTCCGGGATGGACTCCCTGGATGGATTGGGCGCCTCAATTGAGGGTAATACCTCAATTGAGGCGTCAATAATGCACACCATTATATTTTTGTGTTTTGCCGACTGTCTGCCCTTTAAATCCAGCTCTCCAGTGATCTCTCTGCTCCAGGCTCGGCATCCCCGGTGAGGAATATGCTCTCAGCTTCTCCTGTAATGTCTAGGGCTCTAGCAAACCTGGAAAAGCAGTTGTGAAGCAACATGACCAATATCACCCATGCCAAAGAGAAGCAGCTCCAGCCACCACCGTAGGGGTGAGTTGATTGTTTAACCAAATATAGCGGGTAATTTTCAAGTTGATAATTTTGTGCGGCCCCCGAAGGATTGTAGAAATTTCCAAATGGCCCTCGGCATTAAAATGGTTCCCTGCCCCTGGTCTACATGAGGTCTATACATCAGTCTGAGTCTCCTATGTGATGTATGTGTGGAGCCCACTGGGACGGGATACTCTGTACCGGACCGGGGTACTGCTGGGGATATCACGGCGGTCTTGGTCCGGACCATATCCCGGGTTCCGCAAGTAAATGGGGGAATATTTACAGGGGAGTTTGTCGTGATGCCACCCACTGGTTCTGGTCAGGGTGACCACCGCTGCTGCAAAACCTCCGGGGATGATGTTTGGCAGCTGGGGATGTAATGGCTCTCCGCAGGTAGAGCTTGGTTCCCCAAGCAGAGATAGTAACAGTCTATAGATGGTGCTATGGATATTGCAGGATAGGGTAGTAGTAGAGATGATAGCTGCTTGTGAGGGAATGCAGGATTTGAGCACAAGGATCACACAAACTCACGGTTTTAAAGTTTTCCAAGTCTTTACTGCAGATGATGTTGTTAGCAGAGTACTGTCCACGGAGTCTGTACCGGGGCCGGGTTGCTCCCACCCTGTCCGGGTCCTCAGCTTCCCTCTCCAGCGCTGTGTGTGGCCCTGCTGCCGCTTCAGCTAGGCTGCTGGTCTGTCTCTCCTCACAGGTACCCCCTTTGCTAGGCAACTTGAGACTTTCCTCTGTATTTCTGACCCCGCCGTGTTGCTTCGCTGAGGTACAGTTTAGATGTATAACCTCCACTAGTCCGGTGTTTACCGTGCTTCGTGTGTCAGTCACAGTTTCGGATCCGGTATCTGGTCTGTGCGCTCCTCCGAGGCAAGTTATGAGGTAACTCAGTCTCCCAGATGTGTTCTCCTGTTTCTCTTACTCCTTTCCCTCAGACCCTGGCTAGGCCTGGAAGTGGGTAGTAGACTGTGGAGAAGCCTGAGGCAGCCTCTTTACACTACCCGTCTTTCTTCCTCAGTCCTCCCAGGAACTGAACTAACTCCAACTGACTAACTGTCACTGCCACTCTGAGGTAAACAACATTAGCTCCTCGCACCACTCTGCTCTTCCCCACTTCCTCTCCACACCAGAATATATAGGGAAGCAGCTTTAGCTCCCTCTTCTGGCCTCGAGGCGCTAGTGTAGTGTTGTGTGGGGAGTTAACCCTTTGTGGTGTTACTGTGGCACATTAACCCCTGGGGTGCCACATATGTACAGCAGTCAGTGTCTCCTATGTGATGGATATATGTATAGCAGTCCTAGTATCTCCTATGTTATGTATATGATTTACAGAACTTATTATTACAAAGAGTTGACTGCGCTCCACGCCAATACAAACCTGGAAAAGAGTTGTGATAAGTAATAATATCAATATTACCTAACATCACAGCATCATCAAAGAGAAGCAGTCTCCTTAATTCGTGAATGTGTTTGAAAAGTTACATATATGGCTCCAAATTGCATCTTGGATGCATTTCAGATGTAACAACTATCCTTAATCATACAATTTAGAGTGGGTGTTATGTTGGAAACATGTCAGAGGTGCAATATGGGGCCATAGATGTAACGCATGCATGCACCAATTAAGAAAACACATTTTTTTATGTACTTGCAAGTGCAAGAGGTTTTCCTTTTGTGTTTTTTTTTTTTCTCCTATATTTTTTTTTGTATACAGTATGATGGCCCCACAGCTTCCTTTATACAGAAATAACAACTTTAGGGAAGTACCGTAAACTCCCAGTGTAAGTATTTATCCTAAAAAGCATTTTATAATAAATATACCGGTAATTAAAATTTAGACATGGTTTTTATTAATCAAAATAAAATGCGCAGAGGCTGTTGTGTGGTCAGGGACAAGCCTAAAACAAACATATGAAAAATGAAACAGGCTGCAGCACTCCAGATGTTGGTGTCAAACTTAAGCCTTTAGTCCGGCCATGGGTACAGGATGGCGACGTTTCAGCCTCACACAGCTCTTTTCCAGGTGGACAAAAGTTGTATGAGGCTGAAACGTCACCATCCTGTACCCATGGCAGGAATAAAGGCTTAAGTTTAACACCAATATCTGGAGTGCTGCAGCCTGTTTCATTTTTCATATGTATAAGGAGCTTTGGAGACTGCTCAGTTGATTTGCACCCGATTCTTTTTTGCTATGCTGCTCTTTTTTCTTGTTCTATAAAACGAACATAAATATGCAAATGTTAAATAGAAATGTTTGCAGTGTATATACAGAAGGCTTATTAGACAGAAAAAAAAAACATAATAAGGATAGTGCTACTCTCAGGGTAAGGTGCTGTGCAAAGCAGCTTCCCAGATCATTTGCTTGTTCAGGATACATTTTTCCTATTTAGCTAAAATAAATAGATCATAGTATAGGCATAAATTTAAAGTGTTCTTACTGCTGGTATTGATACGGTTATACTTTCAATCCACCACCCCTATATACAGTGTGAAAGCCTCCATAGCACCCTATTTACAGTATGATGACACCACAGCAGGCCAAAGTGGCCCACTGAAGAACCAGCCCTACTCTGGTGGGGGTGGTCAAATGCTGAGATTCACCCCATATTGCCGCTGTAGGCAAGATGCTTATCTTACCTTGTGGCAGAAGAGCCCTGGTGGAGCCGTAGCCTAAGGTTGGAGACACCTACTTACCTACTTACATGTGAGCCTCTCGGACGAGGCTCGGATAAGTGACCTTGAACAGCCTCTCCATCTCTGGGAGTATCGGCTGCTTGTGTTTTTGTGCAGCATCACACTCCCGGCCAGAGAGGGAGAGGCCGTTCAGGGTCACTTATCCGAGCCTCGTCCGAGAGACTCGCATGTAGGTAGGATAGTGTGTTTCCAGCCTAAATGCCCTGTCACACATAACGAGATCGCTAACGAGATTGTTGTAATGTTACAGATTTTGTGACGCAACAACGATCCCGCTAACGATGTCGTTATGTGTGACACACACCAACAATCTGGCCCCTGCTGTGAGATCGTTACACACTGCTCTGGGTCATTTCTATGTTGTTGTGCTTCCGCTGGGAGCTCTACATCGTTGTGTCTGACAGGGATAATGACCAATAATCTCAATGCTACGCTATGGAGTGACAATTCCCAACGACCTCGGTATAATTCTGGATCGTTGGTGACATCGCTGGTGAGATACCTGTTTGACATCTGTGAAAAACGACGCACCGGCGATCTCTGCACATCGTTATCGGGATCGCTGATGCATCGTTATGTGTGACTGGGGCTTAAGCTACACTTCCACCTATAATTATCTTTATCTGCTGCAGCTTGGTTAATCCTTTCAATGATTAGTTTCTGCCATGTAGATCTCAATATCTTTGAATTGTCCAACCACACACATACCCTACTATTGATTGGAACTTTTCTAACTATACAAAGTGTAGGAAAAAAGGTGTAAATGTATGGTACAGGTGGGGTTATACTAAGCTTATCATTGACAGCTGCTGCAATAGATTAACCGCTTTGCCCCTGGGTGATTTTCCATTTTTTTTTCGTTTTTTGCTTTTCCCTTCCCTTCTTCCGAGAGCCATATCTCCCCCTCCCCTCATTGGCTAACCTGTACATGCAGCAGTGGGAGGAGGACTTTATATACAAACTAGATGGTCTATATGACTCACCGTACGCCCGTGGACTCCAGTTTAGACAGGCTGTAGCTCCTTCCTTCTTGTCACGGGTGGGCCGCGCCTGCCGGTAGCCGGGCCCGGTGGAGTACAGATCAAAAGTTGAAGACGTCTTGTAGGAACAGATTAAAGGGGTTAATTTATTTGTGACGCCACCTATGAGTAGTTTCGGTAATCGTTACCGACGCTGCGGAACCTCCGGAGGATGGACAGCAGCAAGATGGAACGCTCCCCACAGGCTAAGCGGTGATCCCCGGAGGCTGGAGCTGTTTAAGATGTTGTGCGGCAGCTGCGGTTACCTTGTAGTGCAGACGGACAGTTCATAAGGAAGCACGGACACAGAAAGTCTCTGCAACGGGTCTTTACTGTAACCTGCAGGCAGTACATGGTATACAGTTTACGGGTAGTAGACCGGGTGGACTCAGCAGTGATGGTGTCCCTTAGAGATCCATAAGTGTTCCTCCATTCTAGCTAAGTGTTTTGCCATTGTTGCCCAGGAATACCACATCGGGTACGGGGAGGCTGCTTCAATGCCCTATCCAAGATGTACGTTATGGATGTTTTGGGGAGCCTTGGGTCCCTCGGTGGGTACATCGCTGGTTAGATGACTGGAAGTTGGCTGGTGGTGGGGTGCTCCTGTGAAGCTGCTCCTCCACGCTTCTGGTTCGCGTAGCAGAGGTGAACTGCTGCCAGCTTCGGTACCAGTGAACCGGCTGTGAGTTGGGCACGGGGGTATTTTGGAAACCCCGTGGTTGATGATGCCCGATCCCGGTTGTTGAAGCCTCAGGTGCTGACACCCGACCGGTGACGGCCCGGGGGCTGCACGAGGTGCAGAGCCCCCGCTCCTACTCCAAGTTCAAGTTCTCTCTTCTCTAGACTCCTTTAGACTCACTACTAAGTGTCTGTACTTCCTACACACTTCCCTAGCACTCTGCTCACCAGGACCCTGGGTTGGCCCTCTGTTCTAGGTGATGCATGCAGGGTTGGATCTCTCAGTTAACCGGATCACTGCTGTGTCGGAGAATATTGCGGCTGCATTTATGGCTGCAATACCCTCCTGTGACGCACTCGTTGCGGGGCGCCACACTCCCCCTTGGTTTAATACGCTTGTCCCCAAGCGTCACACTACCCACATTACAGAGGTTTTTATATATTTTATAACAGGTAATACACTTTTATTAATGACAGGTTATTATCTTGCATAAAAGTGAAGCAGTAAAATAAACAGGTTAACACATTACGCGGACCCGGCGGGCGGTCGGCTGTCCTTAGGTAAAAGTTCAGGCTGTAGCCGCCAAGTCGCGGTGTTATTTGCAAACAGGAAGAAGTCTCTTGGCAAAAAGTTCAAACAACGAAGTCACTTATGGAGGGCAGGGTTCCGGACTCGTATAGCGAACCACCCGTCACAGCATACATGTCGCTCATAGGTTACAATGTCCCCTCTATATAAGTCTCGGTTAGGATGCCCTCGCGGTAGGTGCGATTCCACATCACGGCGCCCCACGAACACTTCAGTACTCACACCCTCCTCCCTTACGAATCCCCACCTGGTGGATAAGTTAAAGGTGCTCACCCGCCCGGTTTTACGGAACTCTTCAGGCAATGGAGGTTGGCGGCGGGCTTCAGCTAGGGCCTGCATGTTGGCGTGCAGCCGAGCGTTCCACTCCTCCCTTCGGATGCGACGTACCTCTTCGTCGGAGTGGTGCGGCATGTGGATACAGTCACTACGGCGTGATGGTTGTTGAACAGCTTGAGTCTGGTGGGCAGTCTGGAGCCGAGCCCGGTTGAACGGAACCGGAGAAGATGTTGCTGCGGCGGCACCCGACCAGTGTACCCGAGCAGATCGCCCGGCAGAAGGATTCTTGGTGTCTCCCCAGGCGAACCCGGTGTAGAGGTCCTCAGCTGGGCTGTAGGTCTCGGCGTCATCGTCCTCGATCTCTCCCTCGATGACCACGTCGGGCTGCTCGGTTAACGGAGATGATGGGATGGAATCCTTTGGGTCGATGAGTGGCTGTGCTGCAAAGTTCTCCTCGAGGTCATCTTGCAGGGCTTCCAGGCTGCCTGCCTCTTCTTCTGTAGCAGCGGGAAGTGGTGTTTCGATCCTGGTCACCAGGTAGGCCTCGGTAATTGCAGAGGAGGCCTCCGGTTCAGGGGAGAAACAGGCGACAGTCTCAGTAGTGTGGAAACTAGTCGCAGGTTCCGCAAGTGGACCCAGGTATATGTCGAGTTCTTCGGTGGAGCGTATTGGAAGCTCCGGCTTAGGAACGGGGTCGGCTGCGGTTTCAACCGCTGGAACGAGCTGAGCTGTGGCCTCCACTGGAATGATACAGTCTATGGGCTCCGGTGACGAAGCAGGACAGGTGGTGGGCAACGGTGAGGCGGTTGAGAAGCTGGCGACGTCGTCTGGGCCGGGAGTAGCTGTACCCGGTCGGCTCTGCTGCATCGCATGATGGAGTCTTCTGCCTAGGGTCGCACTCCAGCTGCGAATCGTCCACTCCACAGTCTCAAGTAACCGCACCCGGAGGTCTTGTAGAGCCTCTAGCCAAAAGTCGGGGCTGCCGTCAATGGTAAGGGCAGAACCCGGACCCGGATGGCCTATGGCTGCTCTGGCCTCCGCCTCGACCTCCCGCATTAGGTCTTGGAGTCTTATGCTGGCCATTCTCTTCTTTAGAGGGAACCACACCCATTCAACCGGTAACCGTTCTGGTAGAGAGCTGGTGAAGAAGAGTCTGCGACACTCCCATTTCCTGTGGGCTTTTTGTAGTCCAATTGTGGGAAAAGTCTTTGGGGTCCGCCCCCATGGTTGATTCGAGCAATCAGGGCGGACAAAGAGTTTTGGCGCCTTTGCCTTTAGCCCTCCCACGAAGAGGGGCGGTGGCTCACCCCTGGGCTTGCACGTGGCGGATCCTTATGGTGGGAACGCCATCTTGGGCGCCATCTTGGCCCACGGTGAAAAGGCGGGAAAGTTCTTTTAGGGACGAACAAAGTCCAGATTGTAGACATTAAAGTCATTTTTAAGCACATTATACCCGTTAGGTAACGGGCCTGCTCGTATCCTGTTCGTTACACCATTTTCTGACTCACCATACGCCCGTGGACTACGGTTTAGACAGGCTGTAGCTCCTTCCTCCTTGTCACGGGTGGGCCGCGCCTGCCGGTAGCCGGGCCCGGTGGAGTACAGATCAAAAGTTGAAGACGTCTTGTAGGAACAGATTAAAGGGGTTAATTTATTCGTGACGCCACCTATGAGTAGTTTCGGTAATCGTTACCGACGCTGCGGAACCTCCGGGGGATAGACAGCAGCAAGATGGAACGCTCCCCACAGGCTAAGCAGTGATCCCCGGAGGCTGGAGCTGCTTAAGATGTTGTGCGGCAGCTGCGGTTACCTTGTAGTGCAGACGGACAGTTCATAAGGAAGCACGGACACAGAAAGTCTCTGCAACTGTAACCAGCAGGCAGTACATGGTATACAGTTTACGGGTAGTAGACCAGGTGGACTCAGCAGTGATGGTGTCCCTTAGAGATCCGTAAGTGTTCCTCCATTCTAGCTAAGTGTTTTGCCATTGTCGCCCAGGAATACCAGATTGGGTACGGGGAGGCTGCTTCAATGCCCTATCCAAGATGTACGTTATGGATGTTTTGGGGAGCCTTGGGTCCCTCGGTGGGTACACCGCTGGTTAGACGACTGGAAGTTGGCTGGTGGTGGGGTGCTCCTGGGAAGCTGCTCCTCCACGCTTCTGGTTCGCGTAGCAGAGGTGAACTGCTGCCAGCTTCGGTACCAGTGAACCGGCTGTGAGTTGGGCACGGGGGTATTTTGGAAACCCCGTGGTTGATGATGCCCGATCCCGGTTGTTGAGGCCTCAGGTGCTGACACCCGACCGGTGACGGCCCGGGGGCTGCACGAGGTGCAGAGCCCCCGCTCCTACTCCAAGTTCAAGTTCTCTCTTTTCTAGACTCCTTTAGACTCACTACTAACTAAGTGTCTGTACTTCCTACACACTTCCCTAGCACTCCGCCCACCAGGACCCTGGGTTGGCCCTCTGTTCTAGGTGATGCATGCAGGGTTGGATCTCTCAGTTAACCGGATCACTGCTGTGTCGGAGAATATTGCGGCTGCATTTATGGCTGCAATACCCTCCTGTGACGCACTCGTTGCGGGGCGCCACATATATGTTGACTACATTAGGGTGCTTTCACATCAGCGTGTTAAGCTGATCGCGGCAGTTGCACTGAAAAAACCGCAACTGCTGTGATTACCGCAAAACGGCCGCACTTACGGTTCACCTGTGGGAAGCCCCATGCAATGTCTATGGGGCTTGCGGCAGGTGCGGCAAGTGCGGTGTAGTTGCGGTTTCGGCACTTGCAGCAGATGCGGCCGCGAAAAAAACCGCGGTCAGCCACGGTTCTCGCAGTCGCATCTGCTGCAAGAGCCGAAACCGCACCTGCCGCACACTTATCGCAAGCCCCATAGACATTGCATGGGGCTTGCCGCGGCCGTTATGCGGTAATCGCGGCAGTTGCGTTTTTTTCACCGCAACTGCCGCGATCAGCGTAAAACACTGATGTGAAAGCACCCTAATGTAGTCAACGTATAGACCATTCACTCACTTGGGGCTCCGGTGTCAGCAGCGGTTAGGCAGCGTGCGGTGCCTGGTCTATGGCGTCTGTGTGAGCCGCGTTAGGTACCGAGGGTTCAGGAGCTCCTGACTATGCGGCCATCTTCATGCCTTGCCAGGCCACGCACCCCCTAGTTGTGATTTTGAAGACATTAAAACATTATTGAATACAAACATCCCAATATTATATCAGGACGACTTGTTCTGTACATTGCTATCTGAGGGGTGGAGAACAGTCCCCAGAAAATCTAGAGATATAGCCAGCATAATCTCTTCCAGTGTTTTTACTAGTGAGCCTCCGAAAACACCAACTTGATTGACGTTTAAAGGTTCATATAGATGCGGTGGCAAGAAGTGCAATCTTTGTCAATTTATTGAATTCAGAACATTCTTTCACAATAACAGCGCAAATAAAAATTTCTCCATCAAATCCTACATCAATTGCAACACCGCACTTATTGCCTATGTGGCAATGTGCGTGGATTGCAAAAAATATTATATAGGGTGCACAATTCCTACACTGAAGAAGAGATTGGCAAAACACAAATCTGCAGCTAATCCTAATGCCAGTGTATCCCGCTCAGGGATATCCGGTCTCTCAAAACATTTTAGCGGCAAGGTGGCTCAAGTGGTTAGCACTGCAGCCTTTGCAGCACTGAGGTCCTGAGGTCCTTGGTTCAATTGACACTAAGGACAACTTCTGCAAGGAGTTTGTATGTTCTCCCCGTGTTTGCATGGGTTTCCTCCGGGCACTCCGGTTTCCTCCCACATTGTAAAGACATACTGATGGAATATTTAGATTGTGAGCTCCAAGAGAGACAGCATTACTGATGTATGTAAAGTGCTATGGAATTAATAGCGCTATATAAATAAGTAAATATTATTATTATTATTACATGGAGGCAGTCTTTCATCATTGAGGGTTAAAGGAATTGAGTGTTCCATCCATATAGGGGTGGGGACTGGGAGAGGTCCCTATGTAACCAGGGTGGCCACATGAGGGTACTGCAGCCAGGCAGAAAGGAGACAGTTTGTACAGCAAACACCTCCAGCACACACACCCACCAGAGCACAACACCCAACCCGGAGCCCGGGACTCTAGGCGGGCAAGGGGTGGTAGGGTTTAGAGGAAAGTGGATAGGAAGGAAGGTCAGGTGGTAGCCTAGTACGAAAAGAGGAGGAAGGAGTTAGTAGGACAGAGTGATCCGAGAGGTAAAGAACAGACAAAGTGACACATCACGGAGGGATTGGGCTCCCTGGAGACGCAGAATCCACAGAGACGCAGATCCATGCAGAGAAAGCCTGTCCATATAGCCTGCAGCCCAAGGGAAAGTGAGGACAGAGACCGGACCGGTCACTCAGGGAGATATCGGCAGGCAACGCAACTACGATGTATGTCCCTTTTTTGCGCTGGGTATGAGCAACCCAGGGAACAACCATTTAACATTGTAGTGAATAGGGGAAGTTGCGCTCCAAATCGTAGTTGCACCGTACACAGCACGATCATGCCAGATCGCAAATACAATATCGTACGGTTGAAGGGCTTGCACAATCTTCTTGCAATATTGTCCCTGCGATTTATTGCAGTCGCATTGTCCATTTACACGACACAATGCACGAACGATATCAACTGCAACGGCCGTTCCATGTGACTTTTTGTCCATGTTGCATTGCGATATCGCAACGTGTAAAGGTACCCTTACACATCACAACATTGCATGCAATTTGACTGGCAATTTGCTGGTTGCAGTGAAATCATGGACACATTGTTCTATCTTGTTGCTGTGTACAAATGGAACAATGTGTCAATGATTTCACTGCAACCAGCAAATTGCCAGTCAAATTGCATGCAATATTGCGTCGTGTAACGGTACCCTTATTTATGCCTAAAGGCCGCTTTACACATCACGATATCGCAACGCAGCTACGATAAAAAGTCACGTGGTACGGCCGTTGCAGTTGTTATCGTTGGTGAGTTGTGTCGTGTAAAAGGGCAACGCGACTTAAAAAACTATGCAACTACGATATCGTTTTATGACTGTGCAGGCTCTTCAACTGTGCAATATTGGCTAGGCGATCTGGCAGGATCGTGCTGTGTGACAGCGCAACTACGATTTGTAGCGCACCTTCCCCCTATTCACTCCAATGTTAATTGGTCGTTCCCTGAGTTGCTCAGACACAGTGTGCAAGAGGGGCGTACGACATCGTATTTGCGTTGCCTGCCGATATCTCCCTGTGTAACAACTCCTATGTGATCTTGGACAAGTGCCAAAAACGTGCGCGCTCATGTGAAATCGTATGCAATATCGGAACGATATTGCGACGTGGAAAGCGGCCTTTAGGGTACCGTTACACGTGGCAACATTGCATGCAATTTCACTTGCAATTTGCTGGTTGCAGTGAAATCATGGTCACATTGTTCCATTTGTACACGGCAACAAAGTAGAACAATGTGTCCATGATTTCACTGCAACCAGCAAATTGCAAGTGAAATTGCATGCAATGTTGCGACGTGTAACAGTACCCTAATGGGGCCGTCACACGCGTCAGTGTCGTCAGCGATCTGATCGCTGGCGACATTGAAGGCTGATCGCTGGTGAGCTGTCACACAGGCAGACTCACCAGCGATCAGTGGACCAGCGACATCGTGGAAATGATTTAAATATTGTTTCCAAGATGTCATGCTCCTGCTGCCAGGCTGCAGTAAGCGGGAGCAGGCTGGTCTCCAAGGTAAACAGCGAGTATCTATGCAGCGCATGCTGCCTAGATACCCGATGTATATCTTGGTTACCAGCCTTCTCTGCTCACCAGCTGGTATCCAAGGTACACAGCGGGTAACTAGGCACCCACAGTGTACCTTGGATACCAGCCGGTGAGCGAAGCAGGCTGGTAACCAAGGTATACATTGGGTATCTAGGCAGCACCCGCTGCCTAGATACCCGCAGTTTACCTTGGAGACCAGCTCCCATTGCTAGCTGAGAGGTGCTGGGAGCTGGCTTCTTGCTCGTCTCCCGGTGTCACATGCAGCGATGCTGCG
>JARQOC010001890.1:0-33157 GCA_033576535.1 Allobates femoralis | reverse complement strand
AGGACTTAGGACTTAGGACTTAAGACTTAGGACTTAGGACTTAGGACTGAAGACTTAGGACTTAAGACTTAAGACTTAGGAACTTGGACTTAAACTTAAGACGTAAGACTTAAGACTTAAGACTTAAGACTTAGGACTTAGGACTTAGGACTTAAGACTTAGGACTTAGGACTTAGGACTGAAGACTTAGGACTTAAGACTTAGGACTTAGGACTTAAGACTTAGGACTTATGACTTAGGACTTAGGACTTAGGACTTAGGACTTAGGACTGAAGACTGAGGACTTAAGACTTAGGACTTAGGACTTAGGACTTAAGACTTAGGACTTAGGACCTAGGACTTAAGACTTAAGACGTAAGACTTAAGACTTAAGACTTAAGACTTAAGACTTAGGACTTAGGACTTAGGACTTAAGACTTAGGACTTAGGACTTAGGACTGAAGACTTAGGACTTAAGACTTAGGACTTAGGACTTAAGACTTAAGACTTAGGACTTAGGACTTAGGACTTAGGACTTAGGACTGAAGACTTAGGACTTAAGACTTAGGACTTATGACTTAGGACTTAGGACTTAGGACTTAAGACTTAGGACTTAAGACTTTGGACTGAAGACTTAGGACTGAAGACTTAGGACTGAAGACTTAGGACTTAAGACTTAGGACTTAAGACTTAGGACTTAGGACTTAAGACTTAGGACTTATGACTTAGGACTTAGGACTTAGGACTTAGGACTTAGGACTTAAGACTTAGGACTTAGGACTTAGGACTGAAGACTTAGGACTTAGGACTTAAGACTTATGACTTAGGACTTAAGACTTAGACTTAGGACTTAGACTTGAAGACTTAGGACTTAGATAGGACTTAAGCTTAGGACTTAGACTTAAGACTTAAGACTTAAGACTTAGGACTTAGGACTTAAGACTTAGGACTTAGACTTAGGACTTAAGACTTAGGACTTAGGACTTAGACTTAGGACTAGACTTAGGACTTAAGACTTAGGACTTAAGACTTAGGACCTAGACTTAGACTTAGGACTTAGGACTTAGACTTAGGACTTAGACTTAGGACTTAGCTGACTAAGACTTAGGACTTAGGACTTAGGACTTAAGACTTAGGACTTAGGACTTAGGAACTTAGACTTAGGACTTAGGACTTAGACTTAGATAGACTAGGACTTACTAGACTTAGGACTTAGACTTAGGACTTAGACTTAGGACTTAGACTTAGATTAAGACTTAGGACTTAGGACTTAGACTTAGACTTAGGACTTAGACTTAGGACTTAGGACTTAGGACTTAGGACTAAGACTTAGGACTTAAGACTTAGGACTTAAGACTTAGGACTTAGACTTAGGACTTAGGACTTAAGACTTAGGACTTAGACTTAAGAACTTAGGACTTAGGACTTAGGACTTAGGACTTAGACTTAAGACTTAGACTTAGGACTAGACTTAGGACTTAGACTAGATTAGGACTTAGTGACTTAGGACTTAGATTAGACTTAGACTTAGGACTTGACTTAGACTTGATGGACTTATAGACTAGGACTTAAGACTGGACTAGACTTAGGACTTAAGACTAGACTTAGGATTAAGACTTAGGACTTAGACTAGACTAGACTTAGACTTAGGACTAGGACTTAAGACTTAGGACTTAGACTTAGGGACTTAGATTAGGACTGACTTAGACTTAGACTTAGGACTTAGGACTTAGACTTAGGACTAGGACTTAAGACTTAGGACTTAGACTTAATAGGACTTAGGACTAAGATTAGGACTAGACTTAGGACTTAGAACTTAGACTTAGACTAGGACTTGGACTTGTAGACTTAGGACTTAGGACTAGGACTTAAGACTTAGGACTTAGATAGGACTTAGACTTAGGACTAGGATAGACTTAGACTTAAGGGACTTAGGACTTAGACTTAGGACTTAGACTTAGGACTTAGACTTAGACTTAAGACTTAGGACTTAGGACTAGACTTAGACTTAGACTTAGGATTAAGACTTAGGACTTAGATTAGACTTAAGACTTAGGACTTAGGACTTAGACTTAGACTAAGACTTAGGACTAGGACTTAGGACTTAGACTTAGACTAGGACTTAGACTAGGACTTGGACTTAATAAAAAGACTTAGACTTAGACTTAGGTAATTAGACTTAGGACTTAGGACTAAGACTTAGGACTTAGGGACTTAGACTTAGGACTAGACTTAAGACTTAGGATTACTTAGACTTAGGACTTAGGACTTAAGACTTAGACTTAGGACTAGGACTTAAGACTTAGGACTTAAGACTTAGGACTTAGACTTAGACTTTGACTAGGACTAGGACTTAGGACTTAAGACTTAAAGACTTAGGACTTAGGACTTAGGACTTAAGACTTAGGACCTAGGACTTAAGACTTAGGACTTAGGACTTAGGACTTAGGACTTAAGACTTAGGACTTAGGACTTAGGACTTAGGACTTAAGACTTAGACTTAGGACTTAAGGACTTAAGACTTAGGACTTAGGACATTAGGACTTAGGACTTAAGACTTAGACTTAGGACTTAGGACTTAGGACTTAAGACTTAAAACTTAGGACTTAGGACTTAGGACTTAGGACTTAAGACTTAGGACTTTAGACTTAGGACTTAGGACTTAGGACTTAGGACTAGGACTTAGACCTAGGATTTAAAGGGACTTAGGACTTTAGACTTAGGACTTAAGACTTAGGACTTATGACTTAGGACTTAAGACTTAGGACTTAGGACTTAGGACTTAGGACTTAGGGACTTAGGACCTTAGGACTTAAGACTTAGGACTTTAGACTTAGGACTTAAGACTTAGGACTTTAGACTTAGGACTTAGGACTTAGGACTTAGGACCTAGGACCTAGGACTAGGACTAAGACTTAGACTTAGACTTAGGACTTAAGACTTAGGACTTATGACTTATGACTTAAGACTTAGGACTTAGGACTTAGGACTGAAGACTTAGGACTTAGGACTTAGACTAGGACTTAAGACTTAGACTTAGACTAAGACTTAGGACTTAGGACTTAGGACTTAGGACTTAAGACTTAAGACTTAGGACTTAGGACTAAGACTTAGACGAACTTAGACTTAATTAAGACTTAGACTTAGGACTTAGGACTTAGACTTAAGACTTAGGACTTAGGACTTAGGACTAGACTTAGGACTAAGACTAGGACTTAAGACTTAGGACTAGAAGACTTAGGATTTAGACTTAGCTAGCTGACATAGATTGGACTTAGATTAGGCTGATTGACTTAGACTTAGACTAGGACACAGACTGACTTGACTAGGACTAAGCTTATATGACTGCTTAGATAGCTAGAGAAACTTATGACTGAGATAGGAAAGACTAGATAGATTAGACTAGACTACTAGACTAGTTAGGATAGGACTTAGATAAGACTTAGGACTTAGACTTACTAGGACTTAGACTTAGACTTAAGATTAGACTTAGGACTTAGACTAGGACTTAGACTTAGGACTTAGACTTGGACTTAGACTTAGGACTAGACTTAGACTTAGGACTAACTTAGGATTAGGACTTAGGACTTAGGACTTAGACTTAGGACTTAGGACTTAGACTTAGACTTAGACTAGACTTAGGACTAGGACTTAGGACTAGGACTTAGACTTAGGACTTAGATTAGACTTAGACTAGGACTAGGACTTAGACCTAGGACTTAGACTTAGGACTTAGACTTAGGACTTAAGACTTAGGACTTAGACTTAGGACTTAAGACTTATATTAGGACTAGGACTTAGACTTGGACTTAGACTAGACTTAGACTTAGACTTAGACTTAGGACTTAGATTAGACTTAGACTAGGACTTAGGACTTAGACTTAGGACTTACTTAGGACTAGGACTAGACTTAAACTTAGGACTTAGACTTAGGACTTAGACTTGACTAGACTTAGGACTTAGACTTAGGACTTAGACTTAGGACTTAGGACTTAGGACTTAGACTTAGGACTTAGACTAGACTAAGACTTAGGACTAGATAGGACTTAGACTTAAGACTAGGACTAGACTTAAGACTTAGACTTAGGACTTAGGACTTAGGACTTAAGACTAGACTTAGGATAGACTAGGACTTAAGACTTAGGACTTAGACTTAGGACTTAGGACTAGACTTGGCTGACTAGGATAGGACTTAGGACTTAGCTAGGACTAGACTAGGACTAACTTAGGACTTAGACTTAGACTAGTTAGGACTTGATACTTAAGACTTAGACTGAGACTTAGACTAATTAGGACTTAGACTAGATAGTTAGGACTAGGACGTAGACTTAGATTAATTAGTAGACTAGACTTAAGACTTAGGATTAGACTTAGGACTTAGACTTAGGACTGGACTTAGACTTAGACTTAGGACTTAGGACTTAGACTTAGGACTTAGGACTTAAACTTGAGATAGACTTAACTTAGATTAGATTAGGACTTAGACTTGGACTTAAGACTTAGATTAGACTGGACTTAGGACTTGATAGCCTAGGACTTAAGACTTAGATTAGATTAGACTTAAGACTTAGAGACTTAATTTAGGACTTAGACTTAGGACTTAGACTTAGGACTTAGATTAGACTTAAGACTTAGAAGGACTTAGACTTAGACTTAGATTAAGACTTAGACTTGGACTTAGGACTTAAGACTTAGACTTAGATAGACTTAGACTTAGACTTAGGTTAGGACTTAGGACTTAGGACTTAAGACTTAGATTAGGACTTAGGACTTAGATATTAAGACTTAGGACTTAGGATTAAGACTTAGGACTTAGACTTAGACTAGGACTTAAGATTAGGACTTAGGACTTAGGACTTAGGACTGAAGACTTATGACTTAGGACTTAGGACTTAGGACTGAAGACTTATGACTTAGGACTTAGGACTTAGGACTGAAGTCTTATGACTTAGGACTTAGGACTTAGGACTTAAGACTTAGGACTTAGGACTTAGGACTTAAGACTTAGGACTTAGGACTTAGGACTTAGGACTTAGGACTTAAGACTTAGGACTTAAAACTTAGGACTTAGGACTTAGGACTTAAGACTTAGGACTTAGGACTTAGGACTTAGGACTTAAGACTTAGGACTTAAAACTTAGGACTTAGGACTTAGGACTTAGGACTTAAGACTTAGGACTTAGGACTTAGGACTTAGGACTTAAGACTTAGGACTTAGGACTTAGGACTTAAGACTTAGGACTTAGGACTTAACCCCTTCACGACTCTTGGCCCACCGTTTGGGCCATGAAAACAAGTTCGTTCCCAACCTTTGGCCCAAACGGTGGGCCATGGAATGATCGCGCTCCTGCGGCGCGTGTGAGGGGGGTGACTCAGGTGTCACTGTACATAATGCACAGTGACAACCTGTAGTTCACCCCACGGGGGGTGGATTAACCCCCCCGTGCCTAGGGCCCCTCTGATTGGCAGTGAAAATCTGTCACTGCCATTCAGAATCAATGGAATATTTCACCAATGAAAATTGGTGGAATATTCTGGATTTGGGCTGGCCTGATGCATATAGCATCAGGCATTGGCTGGGGGGGTATGTGTGTCCCCCCCCTGGATCCGATTGGGGCTAGTGTCCATGTGACGCTAGCCCTCCAATCGGCTATCCAGGGGATTGTTTACAATGGTGGACCACGCTTCCCTGGTCCATTCCGTCCCTGGATGCCAAGGAGCGTGGTCCATCTGCCGCCGACCGACACCGATCTGCAGCACCGAGACCGATCCGCCGCACCGAGACCGATCCGCCGCCGCCGCCGCCGCAGCCGCCGGTAACCTCTTTCCCTGTCTCTGTACTCCCTCTGTGCGCCGCCTGTCCCTGTCTTCTCTTTCCCTCTCTCTTGTATTTGCTCCGTTCTACCCCTCCCTCCTGCACATCCCCCCCTCTCCCCCGCACATCCCCCATCTCCCCCCCTCCATCCCCCACCTCTCCCCCTCCATCCCCCATCTCCTCCCCTCCATCCCCCTCCTCTTCTGTGCACTGACCGGCTGGTTCTGCCACTCGTTCTGCCAGCCGGTGTAAAGTGATTACAGGCAGCAGTTGCACCTGTGATCACCCATCCCCCCCCCCTGTCCCAGTGATCACCCACCCTGCTACTGCCCCCCCCTGCTGCTGGCTCCTTAGCTCCCTCTTGCACCTGCACGCTTGACCGCCTGCGCCCCGTCCACCCGAGCGCTCCCCGTCCGCCCGAGCGCTCCCCGTCCGCCTGAGCGCTCCCCGTCCGCCCGAGCGCTCCCCGTCCGCCCGAGCGCTCCTCGTCCAGCCCTCGCCGTCCGCCCTAGCCCTCGCCGTCTGCCCTAGCCCTCGCCGTCCGCCCTAGCTCTCGCCGTCCGCCCTAGCTCTCGCCGTTAGCCCTCGCCATCTGCCCAGCCCTCGCCGTCTGCCCAGCCCCCGGCGTTAGCCCTCGCCGTCTGCCTAGCCCTCGCCTAGCCCTCGCCGTCTGCCCAGGAGCTCGGCGTCTGCCCGAGCGCTCGCCTTTCTGCCCGAGCGCTCGCCTTTCTGCCCGAGCGCTCGCCGTCCGCCCTAGCCCTCGCCGTCTGCCTAGCCCTCGCCTAGCCCTCGCCGTCTGCCTAGGCGCTCGGCGTCTGCCCGAGCGCTCGCCTTTCTGCCCGAGCGCTCGCCTTTCTGCCCGAGCGCTCGCCTTTCTGCCCGAGCGCTCGCCGTCCGCCCTAGCCCTCGCCGTCCGCCCTAGCCCTCGCCGTCCGCCCTAGCCCTCGCCGTCTGCCTAGCCCTCGCCTAGCCCTCGCCGTCTGCCCAGGCGCTCGGCGTCTGCCCGAGCGCTCGCCTTTCTGCCCGAGCGCTCGCCTTTCTGCCCGAGCGCTCGCCGTCCGCCCTAGCCCTCGCCGTCCGCCCTAGCCCTCGCCGTCCGCCCTAGCCCTCGCCGTCTGCCTAGCCCTCGCCTAGCCCTCGCCGTCTGCCCAGGCGCTCGGCGTCTGCCCGAGCGCTCGCCTTTCTGCCCGAGCGCTCGCCTTTCTGCCCGAGCGCTCGCCGTCCGCCCTAGCCCTCGCCGTCTGCCTAGCCCTCGCCTAGCCCTCGCCGTCTGCCCAGGCGCTCGGCGTCTGCCCGAGCGCTCGCCTTTCTGCCCGAGCGCTCGCCTTTCTGCCCAAGCGCTCGCCGTCTGCCCTAGCCCTCGCCGTCCGCCCTAGCCCTCGCCGTCCGCCCTAGCCCTCGCCGTCTGCCTAGCCCTCGCCTAGCCCTCGCCGTCTGCCCAGGCGCTCGGCGTCTGCCCGAGCGCTCGCCTTTCTGCCCGAGCGCTCGCCGTCCGCCCTAGCCCTCGCCGTCCGCCCTAGCCCTCGCCGTCCGCCCTAGCTCTCGCCGTTAGCCCTCGCCGTCTGCCCAGCCCTCGCCGTCTGCCCAGCCCTCGCCGTTAGCCCTCGCCGTCTGCCTAGCCCTCGCCTAGCCCTCGCCGTCTGCCCAGGCGCTCGGCGTCTGCCCGAGCGCTCGCCTTTCTGCCCGAGCGCTCGCCTTTCTGCCCGAGCGCTCGCCGTCCGCCCTAGCCCTCGCCGTCCGCCCTAGCCCTCGCCGTCTGCCTAGCCCTCGCCTAGCCCTCGCCGTCTGCCCAGGCGCTCGGCGTCTGCCCGAGCGCTCGCCTTTCTGCCCGAGCGCTCGCCTTTCTGCCCGAGCGCTCGCCGTCCGCCCTAGCCCTCGCCGTCCGCCCTAGCCCTCGGCGTCTGCCTAGCCCTCGCCTAGCCCTCGCCGTCTGCCCAGGCGCTCGGCGTCTGCCCGAGCGCTCGCCTTCCGCCCGACAGGCCCCTCCGCCCGACAGGCCCCTCCGCCCGACAGGCCCCTCCGCCCGACAGACTCCTCCGCCCGACTGACCCCACACATCAAACAGACTCCTCCGCCCGACTGACCCCACACATCAAACAGACTCCTCCGCCCGACTGACCCCACAAATCAAAGTTACACCAAGCACCCGCATACACACTTACACTCACACTACGGTACAATAAATTCTAGATTTTTTTTTACACACACACACAAAACACAGCACACAATGTCCCGCCTGTCCCGTTCGTCACAGTCCTCAAGGTCAGAAAGGGCGTACTCGGCTGAGGAGGCATATGCTATACTTGCCTCCGATGCTGACAGTGAGGGAGAGGACCCCACGTTCCTCTATTCCTCACATTCTTCCTCCTCCAGTGACACCAACTCGCCTCCAAGACAACGTCGCAGGACAAGACATCGTCCGGGGGCCGTAGAAGAAGAGCCGCAGCCTGGAGAAGAGCCGCAGCCTGGAGAAGAGCCGCAGCCTGGAGAAGAGCCGCAGCCTGGAGAAGAGGAGCCGGAGGCCATGGACCCACAGCCGTCTGTGAGTAACCATCTATCCAGCTTTGCAAATCTCTCTGCTTAGATACTGTGCTTATAATGTGTGTTAGGTACGCTCTGTGAACTTCCACCCATCTATCCAGCTTTGCAAATCTCTCTGCTTAGATACTGTGCTTATAATGTGTGTTAGGTACGCTCTGTGAACTTCCACCCATCTATCCAGCTTTGCAAATCTCTCTGCTTAGATACTGTGCTTATAATGTGTGTTAGGTACGCTCTGTGAACTTCCACCCATCTATCCAGCTTTGCAAATCTCTCTGCTTAGATACTGTGCTTATAATGTGTGTTAGGTACGCTCTGTGAACTTCCACCCATCTATCCAGCTTTGCAAATCTCTCTGCTTAGATACTGTGCTTATAATGTGTGTTAGGTACGCTCTGTGAACTTCCACCCATCTATCCAGCTTTGCAAATCTCTCTGCTTAGATACTGTGCTTATAATGTGTGTTAGGTACGCTCTGTGAACTTCCACCCATCTATCCAGCTTTGCAAATCTCTCTGCTTAGATACTGTGCTTATAATGTGTGTTAGGTACGCTCTGTGAACTTCCACCCATCTATCCAGCTTTGCAAATCTCTCTGCTTAGATACTGTGCTTATAATATCTATATATGTTGATACTTTCTTACCTTTCATGTGTCTGCTTTTCACCATTCCTCATGATCAGTGTAGCATGACCTAGAGATAGTTCTCCAGCCCCTTCCCATGTTTTATTACCTCTGTGTAACCCCCATCATCCAGTCACTCCATCCACACCCAGGCAGCAATCAACACCTGAATCCTATTCAGCTACAGATATATGATGATGCATAAGTCTGATCCAGACTTAGTCTGATCTATGCATCTTCCAAACTACATCTTTCAAAGTACATTTCCTAAGTACAATACTTAGAAATAGACTAGAAATGGACTGGAAAAGACTGGCAGGTAAAGAAATATAAATCCCCCACAATGTTTCCCTTCTAATCTCTACCACCCTTACTACTTCACTTCATATTAACTCCTGCAATCCCTTCCACAAGTAAGGAACTAGTCATCAGTCCACCCTCCCTCCCCAGCCATCTGACCTCCTCTTGACTACTATTTCTCCCCATACTGGCTGCACCACCTTGTCCTCGGCTCCACCATCCTGTCCAGGACTGCTAGATCTCATCCCCATCCACATCTCCCCTGGACTATAGCTCATACCTTGGTGGCATCCCACCCCGGACTGACCCCTGCTGCCACACTCACTCCCTGTTCTCCGTATGCAATGTTCCCGCTACTCCTCACTCTCACTCCCATCCTTCTCCACTTCCTACTACCCCCACTTATCCCCCCTCCCAGCAACAAAATACTGCTCTCACCCTCCATCCTGCCGAACCACCTCACCCACTTTACCGACCTTTTCATTCACTTTCAATCCTCAATCACCAAACAAGCACGCCCGCCTCGCAAGCTCTCATGCTCCCACCTGCTAACCCTCGGCCTACTCCTCCTCCTTGCCGGTGACATCTCCCCCAATCCTGGCCCCCCCCGCAACATCCCCACAACAACCTTCATCCCGCGACCCACCACCAACCCTCGCAACCTCATGACCACTAGCTCTCGCAACCCCACCAACATCAGACCCATTCCCCCAACCCAGGCCCCACCTACCGCTCTACCCGGCGCACTCTGGAATGCCCGCTCAGTGTGCAACAAACTCCCCGACATCCATGATCTCTTTATCTCCAGGAAACTGTCATTCCTTGGCCTCACCGAGACCTGGCTCACCCCCTCCGACACGGCCTCCCCTGCCGCACTATCCTACGGCGGCCTCAGCCTGTCCCACACCCCCCGTCCCTCTGGCAAGCACGGCGGTGGAGTCGGCATACTGCTGTCCAACTCCTGCACCTTCAGCCCCATCCCCCAGCCCCCATCCGTCACTGTCCCCTCCTTCGAAGCCCACTCAGTCCGAATCTTCTCCCCCTGCAACCTCCAAATAGCCATCATCTACCGCCCCCCCGGACCCACCGCCTCCTTCCTTGACCACTTCACCACCTGGCTACTTCACTTCCTCTCCACTGACATCCCCTCCATCACCATGGGCGACTTCAATATCCCCATTGACACTCCCCGCCCAGCCGCCTCCAACCTTCTTTCCTTGACCACTTCCCTAGGGCTCTCCCAATGGTCCTCCTCTCCCACCCACGAACAAGGCCACACGCTTGACCTCATCTTTACCCGCCTTTGCTCCCTCTCTAACCTCACAACCTCAGTACTCACACTGTCCGACCACCATCTCTTGACCTTCTCCGCCCTCTCCTCCCCTGCCACACTACCCCCTCTCCGCAAACTTGATCACCCTCGCCGAAACCTAAAAGATCTTGATCTTCCTTTATTCTCTGAATCACTCCTCCCTCTCACCGACCTACTCTGCGCCGACGACATTGACATTGCCACCACCCTATACAACACCACCATAATGAACGCTCTCGACCTAGCCGCCCCCCTCACTCTCCATGCTCCACGCATTAACAGGCAACCCTGGCACACCACCCTCACTAAAAACCTGAGACGGGCGTCCAGAGTCGCCGAGAGGAGATGGAAAAAGTCTCACACCCCCGAGCACTTTGCTCTGTTCAAGCAATCCATCACTGACTTCAAGACGGCACTCGCTACAGCCAAGCAAGTGTTCTTCTCATCCCTTATAACCTCTCTGTCCCGCAACCCCAAACAGCTCTTCAAAACTTTCAACTCCTTACTTCGCCCACCTGCTCCTCCCCCTTCTCCCCTCATCTCTGCTGAAGACTTTGCGACCTTCTTCAAGGAGAAGATCGACAAGATCAGAAGCAGCTTCAGTCCACTATCCCCACAACTCCCCTTCCCACCTACACTGCCCTCCTCCTCCATCAGCCACTTCCCCCCCATAACTGAAGACCAACTTTCCTCCCTCCTGTCAAAATCACACCTCACCACCAGCGCCCACGACCCACTCCCATCCCACCTCATTCCCAACCACACCTCCATTTTCATCCCAGCCCTCACCCACCTCTTTAACCTTTCACTTCGCACTGGTACCTTCCCCTCGGCCTTCAAACACGCCCTAATCACGCCCATCCTAAAAAAAACCCTCACTTGACCCTACCTCTGTCTCTAACTATCGCCCCATATCTCTTCTCCCATTCGCCTCTAAGCTACTTGAACAACACGTCCACTCCGAACT
The DNA here is from genome assembly GCA_033576535.1 of Allobates femoralis. NCBI lineage: Eukaryota > Metazoa > Chordata > Amphibia > Anura > Aromobatidae > Allobates > Allobates femoralis. The sequence continues at coordinate 21,619 of JARQOC010001890.1, read as the reverse complement.
GTCCTCTCACCTCTCCTCGTGCTCCCACTTCGACCGCCTACAGTCCGGCTTTCGACCCCTCCATTCCACCGAAACAGCCCTGACCAAAGTCACCAACGACCTACTGACCGCCAAGAACAAACACCACTACTCCATCCTGCTACTCCTTGACCTGTCTGCCGCCTTCGACACGGTTGACCACTCCCTTCTTCTCCGGATCCTGGAATCCCTTGGCATCACCCACCTTGCCCTCTCCTGGATCTCCTCATACCTAGCAGATCGGACCTTCAGCGTCTCCCACTCCCACACCTCCTCCTCACCCTACCCCCTTTCTGTCGGAGTCCCCCAAGGTTCCGTCCTGGGACCCCTACTTTTCTCCATTTACACTCTCGGCCTAGGGCAACTCATCGAGTCCCATGGCCTCCAGTACCACCTCTACGCCGATGACACCCAAATCTACCTGTCCGGCCCTGACATCACCTCCCTACTCTCGAAAATCCCTCAATGCCTTTCCGCCATCTCATCCTTCTTCTCTGCTCGCTTCCTTAAACTCAACATGGACAAAACTGAATTCATAGTCTTCCCCCCAAGAAATTCCACCCCACCTCCCAACCTATCCATCTGCATCAACGACTGCGCCCTCTCCCCAGTCCCCCAAGCCAAGTGCCTCGGGGTAATCCTTGACTCCTCCCTATCCTTCAAACCCCACATCGAGGCCCTCACCACATCCCTCCGGCTCCAGCTCAAGAACATCTCACGGATCCGCTCCTTCCTCACCCACGACACCGCTAAAACACTCATCCATGCTCTTATCATCTCCCGCCTTGACTACTGCAACCTCCTTCTCAATGGCCTCCCGGCTAACTCCCTCACACCTCTCCAGTCTATCCTCAACTCCGCTGCCCGACTCATCTATATGTCCTCCCGCTACTCCCCTGTCTCCCCCCTCTGCCAAGCCCTTCACTGGCTCCCCGTCTCCAAGAGATCCCAATTCAAAACACTAACCATGACCTACAAAGCCATACACAACCTGGCCCCACCATACATCTCCGACCTGGTCTCCCGATACCTACCCTCACGCAACCTCCGCTCCTCCCAAGAACTCCTCCTCTGCTCCCCCTCATCACCTCTTCACACAACCGAGTCCAGGACTTCTCCCGGGCATCTGCCTTACTCTGGAACTCCCTACCCGAACACGTCAGACACTCTCCTACCCTGAGTAACTTCAAGTGTCACCTGAAGACTCACCTGTTCCGTCAAGCCTACAACCTGCCATGAGACCCAGGCGAACGCCCCATACATGACATTCCCCCATCCTACTGTATCCTTACCCACCCCTCATAGACTGTGAGCCCTCGTGGACAGGGTCCCTGCCCCTCCTGTACCTGTACGTCCTGATCGCCTAGATTTAGTGTACTTGTTCTTGTCTCCCTCATCCTCATGTAAAGCGCCATGGAACCCAATGGCGCTATATAAATAAATAATAATAATAATAATAATAATAACCCTCAAACTGGTGCTAGTCACGCCCAAGCTAGCACCAGGGCCCCCGTGTGGACCCCGTCCCTGAACAATACACTCCACAGATTCCTGATTTCCTTCCCCAATCAGGAATCCAGCTTGAGACCACAAACTTCAGGGAAATTGACTTTTTCAAAGTCTTTTTCTCTGAGGACATTGTGAGTCTCATGGTGGACCAGACCAATATTTACGCCCAACAATTTCTGGTCCAAAACCCAGATTCCATATTTTCTTCTTGGAGTCCCGTGGACTCTGGAGAAATGTTGAAGTATTGGGGATTGGTACTTCACATGGGGATTGTGAAGAAACCAGAAATCCGCCAATACTGGAGTAAAGATATTTTCTATCACACTCCAGTGGTCGGCGCGGTGATGGCCCGAAAGCGATTCGAGGCCATTCACAAATTTTTACATTTCAGGGACAACTCGGACAGCCTTCCCCGCGATGACCCGAATTTCGACAGATTGTTCAAAATTCGGCCGGTCATCGAACACTTCAGCAACAAGTTTGCTGAAGTGTACGTTCCAGAACGGGAAATTTGTGTGGATGAATCCCTCGTCCACTTCAAAGGTAGGCTGCAGTTCCGGCAATACCTCCCCAGCAAGAGGGCGAGGTACGGAATCAAACTCTACAAGCTGTGTGAGAGTACCTCAGGGTACACTTACAGCTTTAGAGTGTACCAAGGAAAGGATTCGAGGATCGAGCCCCCAGAGTGTCCCCCTGCTCTGGGGGTAAGCGGGAAAATAGTGTGGGATCTGATCCACCCACTACTTGATAAATCTGTACGTTGATAACTTTTATACAAGTATCCAACTATTTAATTCCCTTTCTGCCAGAACTACCGCCGCTTGCGGTACTGTGCGCAGAAACCAAAAGGGTCTCCCTCTGACGCTGGTTGAGCAGCCTCTCCCAAGAGGTGAGAGTCGAGCTCAATGTAGCAGCAACATGCTTGTGGTCAAGTTCAAAGACCGAAGGGATGTCTTTTTCTTGACCACAATTCATGGCCCCGGCACCACGGCCACCACCACCAGAGGTACCCCAGGATGGGTCCACAAACCGGACTGCGCCCTGGGATACAACAAGCACATGGGGGGGGTTGATCTGTCTGATCAAGTCCTCCAGCCCTACAGTGCCATGCGGAAGGCGAAGGTTTGGTACAAAAAACTGGCCGTGCACATCGTTCAAATGGCAATGTATAACGCATACGTGCTATCACGATGTGCAGGTCAGACCACCAACACCTTCCTCCAGTTCCAGGAGAAGGTGATCAAGGCCCTGATGTTTAGAAGAGGAGGAGGAGAAGAAGAAGAAGCGCGCCCCAGCACTCCTGGAACTAGAGGCTCCCGTGTGGTACCAGGGCAACATTTTCCCCGTGAGGTCGCAACTTCAGAAAGAAAAAGGTGACGGGTCTGCTATCAAAGAGGGAGACAACAGAAAACACGTTTCATATGTGAAACGTGTCCAGACAAACCAGGACTGTGTGTGAATGATTGCTTCAAAATTCATCACCAGTCCCCGGACTTATATACTGACCTTTCCTACACAACTCACCCACACCAGCATGACATACACAACATCACACACACACACACACACACACACAACACCCGAACATTGAACCTTGCACTGATAAGAGCACCCTTAGTCTTTACCATGGCTTTGGGGTCTCATTCCGGTGCTAGAACAAATCCCTTCCTGCAGAACGGCCAGGTTACAAGTTGACCTGTCCTTCTGGAAGGCTGGGTACAGATGTGTAATTATGCTCTATATGTGTATGGGGTCACTTGTGGGGGAGCTCCAATGTTTGGGCACAGAGGGGCTCTCCATACGCAACCTGGTGTTTGCTAACAATAGGAATTGTTAGCGGACACCATGTCACGTATGGAGAACCCCTGTGTGCCTAAACATTGGAGCTCCCCCACAAGTGACCCCATTTTGGAAACTAGACCCCCCAGGGAACATATCTAGCTGCATATTGAGCACTTTGAACCCTCAGGTGCTTCACAAATTGATCCGTAATAAGGAAAAAATACTTTATTTTCACACAAATTTTCTTTTTTAATTTTTACGGATCAATTTGTGCAGCCCCTGGGTTTCAAAGTGCTCACTATGCATCTAGATACGTTCCCTGGGGGGTCTAGTTTCCGAAATGGGGTCACTTGTGGGGGAGATCTAATGTTTGGGCACACAGGGGCTCTCCATAAGCAACCTGGTGTTTGCTAACAATTGGAATTGTTAGCGGACACCATGTCGCGTTTGGAGAGCCCCTGTGTGCCTAAATATTGGAGCTCCCCCACAAGTGACCCCATTTTGGAAACTAGACCCCCCAGGGAATATATTGAGATGGGTAGTGAGCATATTGAAGCCCCAGGTGCTTCACAAATTAATTTAAAAAAAAAGATTTTTGCGGAAAAAAAAGTACTTTTTCATTTTTATGGATGAATTTGTGAAGCACCTGGGGGTTGAAAGTGCTCGCTATGCATCTAGATACGTTCCCTGGGGGGTCTAGTTTCCAAAATGGGGTCACTTGTGGGGGAGCTCTTATGTGGAGACGCACAGGGGCTCTCCAAACGCAACATGATGTCCGCTAACAATTTGAGCTAATTTTGCATTCAAATTGTTAGCGGACACCATGTTGCGTTTGGAGAGCCCCTGTGCGTCTCCACATTGGAGCTCCCCCACAAGTTACCCCATTTCTGAAACTAGACCCCCAAAGGAACGTATCTAGGTGCATAGTGAGCACTTTGAACCCCCAGGTGCTTCACAAATTGATCCGCAATAATGAAAAAAGAAAATTTTAGTGGAAAAAATAGTGATTTTTCATTTTTATGGATGAATTTGTGAAGCACCTGGGGGTTGAAAGTGCTCACTATGCATCTAGATATGTTCCCTGGGGGGTCTAGTTTCCAAAATGGGGTCACTTGTGGGGGAGCCCCAATGTTTAGGCACCCAGGGGCTCACCAAACACAACATGGTGACAGCTAACAATTTGAGCTGATTTTTATTCAGATTGTTAGCGGACACCATGTTGCGTTTGGAGAGCCCCTGTGCGTCTCCACATAAGAGCTCCCCACAAGTGACCCCATTTTGGAAACTAGACCCCCCAGGGAACATATCGAGATGGGTAGTGAGCATATTGAACCCCAGGTGCTTCACAAATTAATGAAAAAAAAAGATTTTTGCGGAAAAAAAAGTACTTTTTCATTTTTATGGATGAATTTGTGAAGCACCTGGGGGTTGAAAGTGCTCGCTATGCATCTAGATACGTTCCCTGGGGGGTCTAGTTTCCAAAATGGGGTCACTTGTGGCGGAGCTCTTATGTGGAGACGCACAGGGGCTCTCCAAACGCAACATGGTGTCCGCTAACAATTTGAGCTAATTTTGCATTCAAATTGTTAGCGGACACCATGTTGCGTTTGGAGAGCCCCTGTGCGTCTCCACATTGGAGCTCCCCCACAAGTCACCCCATTTCTGAAACTAGACCCCCAAAGGAACGTATCTAGGTGCATAGTGAGCACTTTGAACCCCCAGGTGCTTCAAAAATTGATCCGCAATAATGAAAAAAGAAAATTTTAGTGGAAAAAATAGTGATTTTTCATTTTTATGGATGAATTTGTGAAGCACCTGGGGGTTGAAAGTGCTCACTATGCATCTAGATATGTTCCCTGGGGGGTCTAGTTTCCAAAATGGGGTCACTTGTGGGGGAGCCCCAATGTTTAGGCACCCAGGGGCTCTCCAAATGCAACATGGTGACAGCTAACAATTTGAGCTGATTTTTATTCAGATTGTTAGCGGACACCATGTTGCGTTTGGAGAGCCCCTGTGCGTCTCCACATAAGAGCTCCCCCACAAGTGACCACATTTTGGAAACTAGACCCCCCAGGGAACATATCTAGATGGGTAGTGAGCATATTGAACCCCCAGCTGCTTTACAAATTGATCTGTGAATATGAAATAGTACTTTTTTTTTCACAAAAATTTTCTTTTAGCCTAAGTTTTTTCATTTTCACATGGCAACAGCATAAAATCCATCCTAAAATTTGTTGGGCAATTTCTCCTGAGTACACCAATACCTCATATGTGGTCATAAACCACTGTTTGGGCGCACGGCAGGGCTCAGAAGGGAAGGAGCGCAATTTCACTTTTTGAATGTAAAATTAGCTCCAAAATTCAAATTGCGCTCCTTCCCTTCTGAGCCCTGCCGTGCGCCCAAACAGTGGTTTATGACCACATATGAGGTATCGATGTACTCGGGAGAATTTGCACAACACATTTTAAGATCCATTTTATCCTGTTGCCCATGTGAAAATGAAAGAATTGAGGCTAAAAGAACATTTTTGATAAAAAAATTAAAATATCCATTTTTTGTTTCCACTTTGCTTTAGTTCCTGTGAAGCACCTGAAGGGTTAATCATCTTCTTGAATGTAGTTTTGAGTAGCTTGAGGGGTGCAGTTTTTGGAATAGTGTCACTTTTGGGTGTTTTCTGTCATGTACACCCCTCAAAAGGACTTCAAATGTGATGTGGTCACTAAAAAAAATGGTTTTGTAAATTTTGGTTGAAAAATGAAGAATTGCTCATGAACTTTGAACCCTTATAACGTCCTAACAAAAATTTTTTTTTTTCCAAAATTGTGCTGATGTGAAGTAGACATGTGGGAAATATTATTTAATAACTTTTTTCTGTCACATATCTCTCTTGTTTATCAGAAAAAAAAAAAAAAATTTGAAAATTGTGAAATTTTCAAAATTTTTGCCATATTTTTGATTTTTTCACAAATAAACGCAAAAATTATCGACTTAAATTTCATACTAGCATGAAGCCCAATATGTCACGAAAAAACAATCTCAGAATCGCTAGGATCGGTTGAAGCGTTCCCGAGTTATAACCTCATAAAGGGACACTGGTCAGAATTGCAAAAAAGGCCAAGGTCTTTAGGGTCAAAATAGGCTGGGTCTTGAAGGGGTTAAGACTTAGGACTTAGGACTTAGGACTTAAGACTTAGGACTTAGGACTTAGGACTTAAGACTTAAGACTTATGACTTAGGACTTAGGACTTAGGACTTAGGACTTAAGACTTAGAAACTAGGACTTAACACTTAAGACTTAGGACTTAGGACTGAAGACTTAGGACTTAAGACTTAAGACTTAAGACTTATGACTTAGGACTTAGGACTTAGGACTTAAGACTTAGAAACTAGGACTTAACACTTAAGACTTAGGACATAGGACTGAAGACTTAGGACTTAAGACTTAAGACTTAGGACTTAGGACTTAGGACTTAGGACTTATGACTTAGGACTTAGGACTTAGGACTTAAGACTTATGACTTATGACTTAGGACTTAGGACTTAAGACTTAAGACTTAGGACTTATGACTTAGGACTTATGACTTAGGACTTAAGACTTATGACTTAGGACTTAGGACTTAGGACTTAGGACTTAAGACTTAGGACTTAGGACTTAGGACTTAGGACTTAAGACTTAGGACTTAGGACTTAGGACTTAAGACTTAGGACTTATGACTTATGACTTAGGACTTAGGACTTAAGACTTAGAAACTAGGACTTAACACTTAAGACTTAGGACTTAGGACTGAAGACTTAGGACTTAAGACTTAGGACTTATGACTTAGGACTTAGGACTTAGGACTTATGACTTAGGACTTAGGACTTAGGACTTAAGACTTAGGACTTAGGACTTAGGACTTAAGACTTAAGACTTAGGACTTAAGACTTAAGACTTATGACTTAGGACTTAGGACTTAGGACTTAAGACTTAAGACTTAGGACTTAGGACTTAGGACTTAAGACTTATGACTTAGGACTTAGGACTTAGGACTTAGGACTTAGGACTTAAGACTTAGGACTTAGGACTTAGGACTTAGGACTTAAGACTTAGGACTTAGGACTTAGGACTTAGGACTTAAGACTTAGGACTTATGACTTATGACTTAGGACTTAGGACTTAAGACTTAGAAACTAGGACTTAACACTTAAGACTTAGGACTTAGGACTGAAGACTTAGGACTTAAGACTTAGGACTTATGACTTAGGACTTAGGACTTAAGACTTAGGACTTAGGACTTAGGACTGAAGACTTAGGACTTAAGACTTAGGACTTAAGACTTAGGACTTAGGACTTAGGACTTAGGACTTAAGACTTATGACTTAGGACTTAAGACTTAGGACTTAGGACTTAGGAATTAGGACTTAAGACTTAGGACTTAGGACTTAGGACTTAGGACTTAGGACTGAAGACTTAGGACTTAAGACTTAGGACTTAAGACTTAGGACTTAAGACTTAAGACTTAGGACTTAGGACTTAGGACTTAAGACTTATGACTTAGGACTTAGGACTTAGGACTGAAGACTTAGGACTTATGACTTAGGACTTAGGACTTAGGACTTAAGACTTAAGACTTAGGACTTAGGACTTAAGACTTAAGACTTAGGACTTAGGACTTAGGACTTAGGACTTAAGACTTAGGACTTAAGACTTAAGACTTAGTACTTAGGACTTAAGACTTAGGACTTAGGACTTAAGACTTAGGACTTAGGACTTAGGACTTAAGACTTAGGACCTAGGACTTAAGACTTAAGACTTAAGACTTATGACTTAGGACTTAGGACTTAAGACTTAGAAACTAGGACTTAACACTTAAGACTTAGGACTTAGGACTGAAGACTTAGGACTTAAGACTTAGGACTGAAGACTTAGGACTTAAGACTTAGGACTTAAGACTTAGGACTTAAGACTTAAGACTTAGGACTTAGGACTTAGGACTTAAGACTTATGACTTAGGACTTAGGACTTAAGACTTAGGACTTAGGACTTAGGACTTGGGGCGTGGCTTTGGAGCTCATGGAGAGCAGACGTGTGTAGCTCGAGCTCCTGCACCTCAGCCTGAAGACACCAACTGGACTTTTTCCCTTGGGGAAAAGTCCAACCAAACCAACTAGGATCTATTTGGATTACCATCCGGAACCATTGGACTTGCTGGACCTCTTCCTCTTGGATTTTTTCTTCTTTTTTTGCCTTCCTGGACCACTTAACTAGAGGATCTCCTGGAAATTCTGCTTCTCCTTCTTCATCCTTGATTTAGCTAAGCTTTAGTTGGCTCCCTGGATCTCTACATTCAATATCTGGAGTTTTTCCCCGGTTCTGAGAGGCCATAGAGCTTTGGAACCGGCTCCGGACCTTTTCCCGCCTTTTTAGGGACTTCCCCGCTTTTCCCGCCATTACCGCGGCTGAGCGGAGGACCCGGGACCCGACATAGCATCTGCTTCTACTGCCCGACTCTACAGCACAGCCGACCCTATTTTATCAGAAGATATCTCCATAAATACGAAGCCTGCCACGTGGATTTTTTCTTCATCTTGGATTCCCTTTCCACTCATCTTTAATACCCGGTTTTGGGCTCTTTGTGGCTCTTTCCCCTACTAAGAGCTGTTGATGTTCCTTTAAAGATTGAGGAACTCATCTTCCAGACAAGGTGAGAGGTTTCCCGCTGCTTTCCTGCCTTCCCGGCACCCTTCCGGACATTTAGCACCCGCTAGATGACTCTGCAATTTTTTCCCGCCCTTTTTTCCCACCATTTTTTCTCCCGCCGCTTCTCTAATTGCTTTATATAACTAGTTAGCGGTCATAGCAACCGCCGGCGGTAGAGGGCGCTGCTCTTTCCCGCTCTTTTTTTTTTCCCGCCATTTTTCTGATTGTACTATAACTAGTTGCGGTCATAGCAACCGCTGGCGGTAGAGGGCGCTACTACCTCTGCTATTAAAAACTCACCTAGAGAACCTCTGAGCTGCACGCTCTCTCCATAAAGCTCCTGTATACTAGATGATTCATTCTGTTCCTACCTGAAGCTGAATCTGATCTCGCTGGACTTTAATATCTACTTGTCAACTGCCTGCAATCCTCAGTCTCCTATCTCATCTCCCTGAATTGCTTGGGAGTCACCACTTCCTGGGGTGACTTCCGCGGTGCCCGACCCGACTCCTGAGAAGGTCGGTCTCTTTCCACCTGCCTGTGGGCACTGGAGAGACGCGAGTTGAACTTGTCCTGTTGGTCAGTGCCCTGGGGACTCGCGCTGGCTCTATCTCCTTTGGACGCCGACCTTCTGGGGAGCCGCCTGCTCTGACTATGTCAGTGACTCGCCAGCCGCCGATTCTTCCCGGCACCGCCGCGAGTTTGCTGGCGACTCGCTCCTCGTCATAACAACCAACTCGCACTGTTTCCTCCGACACTAACCTGATTCAGCTAACGATTCATTCGTTGTCATAGCAACCTGCACGCTACTTCTCCTCTTCACCGCGCCTTCATTATAGACTCGCCAATTGTTATTACAATAGCCTCTACTCGCTTAACACCTTTTAAATCTATCTAGTGACCAGAGGAACTCTGAAGGTAACCGATGACTCTGTTATCCTCGGTCTTTGTGTTTTTGCTGGCGACTCGCTCCTCATTGTAAACAACTGTCATCACTCGCTCTGTGTCTTCTGGCATCAGCGCGGGTCTGCTGGAGACCCGCAGTTTACCATAGCAACGGACTCTACTCGCTTACTCTCTCCCGACACCGCCGCGACTCGGCTGGAGACTAGTGGATTCTCATAGTATCTGACCTTACTCGCTCACTACCTCCTGACGTCACTACAATTCTGCTAACGACTCGCAGACTGCAACAACAAATCCTACTGTTTGTATAGCTGACTCAATTATACGTTGAATATATTACTGCTATTGGATACCACTGCTCTAATTAATTGGCGACTCTATTCAAATAGTTTGCAGAGAAGTTAACCCATTCAACACTTGATACATTCACACTTCATCTAATTTGCATTAAGATCCTAATGAGATTACAGCAACAGGATTATTGATTCTGGCCTGAATCCTTTTCTACCACATGTCAATTAAGTTGTGATCGTCTCAAGACTTTCCTCACACCTGAAGATTACAACTAATCTGCCTGGACTGATTAAATAAAAGTTCCCAACAATAGAGGAGATGATTTATGTAAAGACTGGATTGGTGTCCTCTTCGGCTCTCCGGATCTTCGGGACCCTACTACAAAGAACTCTTTATTCTCATTCTGCGGAAACAATCCTAATTGTTATAGGTAATAACCTCTATTGATGTTCTTTTTTATCCTGTAAACTTCTCGCTCTTAATCTTCCTTCTGAATATTTTCCTCCTTAACCCCTCTCAACTGTTCTCCTGCAATTTCTTCTACTGTATTCCCTATTCTGAAGCTCACCTACTTTGAACTTTATTGACTCTCCTTCTTGATATTACACCTCCAAAAAATCTTTATCTTCTCACTGTCCTGAGGGATTTGACCATTTAGAGATTAGAACTGGTCATTTCCCCTCCTGTCAACCATCTCCTCTGGTCTCTTAGTGTTTACTAAACGGTGTTCATAGCACCGCTGCGTTACTTGCCCCACTGGACACAATTAGCTTGTCTTTAAATTCACCCAGATTACTAAAACAAAAGGAAGGCATTTAAGTAATATTTACAACTAACGCTGCCCACATATTTTGAATTGCCCAACTACCATATCTATAAATCCTAAACCCTAAGGTAAGATCATATACTACTAGGGAAGCTTTAACCCCATTCATCTCTCTTGCTAATCCTATCCATTTGGCCTTGGCGAAATCCTCCGCTGATTTCAATCTACATTACAGCTAATAGCTTGACTCCATTGGGTAGACTTGTTGCTCCATTGAAGTGGGGTTCTAGTAGTCATTACCCGAATAATATTCTTCCATATTCTCTTCTACATCCTCTGACAATAATACTTTTGCTCTAGTTCTCTCGTATAACTGCAATAACCTATCCTTAATATTGATTTGTTAACTCAACTTCAGGGAAGTTAATTTTTCCTCACCTAAAACCAGACAACTTTGAAACCTCATTTACCTCTAGTCGAATAACTATGGATAAGCCTAAACCCCCTAGACCAGATATTAAAACTTCTCATGCACAGGCTAAACATCGCTCCAGGTCCCCCAGAAATGCCAATAGTGATCAGGACTCCACTTCTCATATGATCACGGATGATGAGACATTTCACAAACCACAGGCTCCCCCACAAAAAAGAAAAGATTTCGCCACTAAAAAGAAAACTGGCCCTCCCCACACTCAAAAATCTCCATACTCCTCTGATGTGGAATCCGATGACACCCCAAATCCTAGCCCAGCCAAGCAAAAACCAAGGAAAGAGTATCCCTCTTCCCAAGAATCGGATACATTCGAGGGAATTGATTGGACAGGTCCAATAGACAAAGTATTCTTTAAAGAAATTTTTTATGCTTTAGACAGGAAAAGCAAAAATTTTGAACAAAAATTAGAAAAAAAATTTAACCATCTCCAAATTGATGTAGACAAGGTCACCCACACTGCTGAAAAGAATGAAGCAGGTATATCCTCTCTACTTTCTAAACATGCAACCCTACTTAAAGACCATACCCTCTTAGAGGAAAAATGCAAAACAATGCAAAACAAACTTAGTGACTTGGATGATAAGGACAGAAGATATAATTTAAAGCTACGTGGTATTGAGGAGTCAATATCTTCCAATCAATTGACCCACTATACGAAAAATCTTCTAAAACAAACAATCCCCTCACTATCAGACCTTGACCTTACCATAGTTTCATCTTACCGTCTTAAAAAGCCGAGATCTCTTTCCCCAGAGATCCCGAGAGACGTTTTGGTAAAATTTCATTTTCTGCATGTTAAGGATCAGATAGTCGACTTTATGAAAACAAATAAATCCCTACCTGTTCCATACCAGCACATCAGAATGTACGCTGACATCTCCAAGCCGACCATGCAACAACGAAGAACACTCTCCCCAATAACCAATTGTTTACAAAAAAACAATATCCCCTATAAATGGGGTTTTAAACCCGACTAAGGTATCATTCCAATACCAGGGGAAATTCTACGCACTATCAGAGGTCAACAGAGGTCTCCAAATCCTTAAAGACATAGGTATTATCATCTCCTAAATAGATCGTTCTCCCACTATTCTGGCTGAGGTGTAATGCCGATAACATTAGCCTCACAAGGAGGATTTCAAACGTGATCCCTGGATCCCCTCCGTTGGGTTATTGAGTGAAGTTTTAAACTCTATAACTCTCAACGTTAATTTTTTTTTTTTTTTTTGGATATACCTCTACTTCCGAATAAAACAGAATCTTGGTTATTTTTACTTTTTTATTTCGAGCTCATAATACTACTACTCCCTCCATTTCACCATGACTCTCCGTTTCATGTCACTAAATGTAAATGGACTAAATTCTCCCCAACGGAGATTCTTTCTATGGAAATCAATCAAAGACTCCAAACCCGACATTATAGGCCTTCAAGAAACCAAATTTTCTTCCCTTCAACCCCCAAGGCTCACCAATAGAAACTTCCAAAACATATTTTTTGCCAACAACCAGAAAAAAAAAGCAGGTGTAGCCATCATGATTAGCAATAATGTCACTTTTGAACTCATCGACAAAATAGAGGACCCAGAGGGACGTTACTTAGTGCTTATTTGTAAGCTTAATAACCATCTATTCACCCTGGTCTGTATATACGCTCCTAATAAGGCACAGAAAACATACTTGAATAGGATCATGAGGATTATCACAGATAAAACTCAAGGTGACCTTATACTATTTGGGGACTTCAACGCTGTCCCCAACAGCGAACTCGATTCCTCAAATAAAAATAGAAACAGTAGCAACGAATCACTCGACCCGTGGCTTCATAGAAATGACCTTTATGATGCTTTTCGTTGCCTGAATTCCACCTCTCTAGAGTTCTCCTATTTTTCGAAACGACACAATTCGTACTCCAGAATTGACCTTGTTCTGACGGGAATTTTTTCCCTCCCAAAAATCACAAAAATTGAAATAGGGACCAGAACTTGGTCCGACCATGCCCCAATCACATTTGACTTTATGATTGGCCCTAAATCATCACTCCCTAGAATGTGGAGAAACAACAGTTTTTTGTATAGTCATCCATCTTACAAAAAAGTTATTGAAGAATCCATTCAAAACTATTTTTCAGACAATGATCTATCAGACACTTCAATATTAAACCTATGGTTAGCTTTTAAAGCAGTCATCCGTGGGAAACTAATCCAGCTGAATTCTCAAATGGTTAAAAGCAACCAACAAAAACTTAAAAACACGCTGGCCAGGATCCAAGAGCTAGACAAACTACATCAAACTTCCTTGGACCCTCAAATCCTAGAAGATATTTTTAAACTCCGCTTGGAGTTAAAATCTCTTCTCTCATCGGATTATGATAGATTAACTCAGAAATTAAAAACCCAACATTATCATTCTGATGATAAACCTTCCAAACTGCTAGCTCAAAAAATCAAACACCAAAAAATAAACACGAGAATTAAGTCAATCAAAGACCACCATGACAAACTACATCATCACCCCGGAGACATTACTAAGGAATTTGCCTCATTTTATTCATCTCTCTATAATCTTAAGGACCACTCTTTACATTACCCTCCGACTGAGGCTGACATCCATCACTACTTAAGTACCCTGGATCTTCCCTCATTGACACCTGCTGATCTTAAAGAACTTAATTCCCCCTATACTCTTGCAGAAGTAACAGAAGTCATTGAAAAATCCAAACTTGAGAAAGCTCCTGGACCTGACGGTTTTCAAACCGAAATATACAAAGAATTTAAACATATTCTGGCACCTTACCTTACTAAATTAGCGAACCACACCGCTTCCCAGGGCTACCTACCGGAAGAAATGTTGGAGGCAACGATTACTGTGATTCATAAGGGGAAAGGAGACCCATCAGATGTTAAAACCTACAGACCAATATCATTGCTAAACACTGACACCAAAATTTTAGCAAAACTCGCTGCTAACCGCCTAACGCAATATGTAACAAAACTGGTACACCCAGACCAAGCTGGCTTTATACCAGGTCGCACCACCACAGATGCCACACGACGAGCTATAGACTTGATTTCTATTACTGAACGGTCTGGCCAGCCATCTGCCTTCTTGGCATTAGATGCTGAGAAGGCATTTGACAGAGTACAGTGGCAATTTCTATTCAAAACGCTTGAAAAATTTGGTCTTAAAGGCAATATACTCAGAACCATCGAGTCAATGTATAATCATCCATCAGCCAGGGTCTGCTCCAATACCACTCTCTCCCCTAAATTCCATCTTTCCAACGGGACAAGACAGGGGTGTCCTCTTTCCCCCCTGCTCTTTGCCCTATTTATAGAACCCCTAGCCACAAGTATAAGGAATAATGTGAACATTAAGGGGATTCCAACTAGTCAGAACCAACATAAGATCTCATTATTTGCAGACGACATTCTTTTATCGATCACGAACCCTTTAAAATCCCTGAGGCACCTTGACATCGAGCTCAGGAGATATTCCCAGGTGTCACTCTATAAAATCAATGCATCCAAATCCCAAGTCCTGGACTTCAATATTGACAACACACTCCTACAATATCTCAAGCAAGAGTTCGACTATTCATGGAGAGATAAAGACATTGACTATCTGGGAATCATCTTAACAAAACCATTGAAGGATATTGTTCAATCCAACTTGTCATCCCTATACGCCTCCTTTTGCCAAGATTATCAACGTCTTACTAAGATTGAACTCTCATGGCTGAGTAGGATAGAGGCCTTCAAAATGCTCCTTTTCCCGAGATTTTTATATGTTATCAGATCCATCCCTCTTTTCATTCCAAGGAAATGGTTCTCCAAGTTCCAAGCTCAACTTCGTGCCTTTATCTGGCGCTGGAAAAGCTCGAGAGTGGCATCATCGTCCCTGCAACATCATAAGTTATCTGGTGGATTGGGTGTTCCTAATCTTTATAATTATTATTTGGCCTCCCTCATCAAAGTTTCTCAGAACTGGCTGCTTGAATCCCCTGACATGCCTTGGATTCACATTGAAGACTCTTTTACATCTAAACATTTGAAATCCCTTCTTATAGCTCATTTAATCGACCCCCTTAAGAAGACCCTTTCTCATCCAACTATCAAAATCACGCTTCAGGCCTGGAAACAACTGAGCATTAAAGCAAATAAATATTCCTCGAAAGTCCTACTTAAAAACACACCCTTAGAATCACTGGAAACTCTAATTCCCTCTCTGGATTTAACTAACTGGAAATTAAAGGAGCAATCTCATGTTTTGGACCTATTACAGGATGGTCAGCTAAAACCCTTCGAAGACATGCAAATAGAGTTCCCTTTGACAAGAGAGGATAGAACCCAATGGAGAACTATGAATAATTATTTCCAGGCCCACCGACCTGATTTTAAGTGTCCTTCCTTGATAACAGAACTAATCAGACTACCCCAGAAAGAGTCAATATGGACAACAAATCGCCTTTACAAGATCCTTAACGACGACTTGGACCTCCTTCCCCTTTCCTTCCTTAAGGCGTGGGAAGGAGAACTAAGCATTCAAATCAACTTGGAAGAATTCCCTAAATCTTTAAAAGCCGCGTACTCCTCCTCCAAATCGGCTACTCTACATGAGAGTCATTATAAGACTGTATCGAGATGGTACTACACACCTACAGCTGTTAATCGCATTTATCCTGATCAATCTCCGCTTTGTTGGAGAGGGTGCGGCACAAATGGGTCATTGTCCCATATCTTTTGGTTTTGTCCTCGACTCCATCAATTCTGGAAAGACGTTGCAGCAATATTAAGGAGAATCACAAAAACTCGCATTATTTTTACCCCACAACTAGTCCTCTTGCTGATTGGCATTGAGCAAATACTCCCACATTTCAGACTTCTGGTATCTCATGTAATTTTGACTGCTAGAACCCTACTCGCCGCAAAATGGAAGCAACAGGACCCCCCATTGATCACAACTCTCATTGACAGAGTCACCGATCATGCCTCCCATGAATACTCCTTCGCTACTAGAACCAACAACTGGTCAAAATTTCTACTCCAGTGGGAACCTTGGTTGACAGTTTATTGCCCCTCCCTTTTGTCTTAAACATCCCATGACCTATGAAGTCTATGCCATGTCCCAAACCTTACGACCTTCCAAAATTAATGGTGAACTCGAATATAATTATCCATGGCTTCCCTTACCTTCTTATTCGGATTTATTATACTTCACCTTCTCATCTTATATTTCTCTTTATAGCCTTTACTCAATTATTCAATTGCTCTGTGTATATTATGCCCGATTGATATTTATTGTCTGTATATTTTATCGTTCCTTTTAATTGTATTTTACTGTACCTTGTACAATTGTAACAATACCTCTGCCACAAACATTTTTGTATATAATTTGTACTCCCTTCCCTGCCCCCTACCCCTTCCCTTCCCATTTTCTCTTATGTATCCCTCCCCTTCCTATTCCCCCCTCCCCTTTCCTTTTTATTATTATTAATAAAAATAACTTGATAAGGACTTAGGACTTAAGACTTTGAAACTAGGACTTAACACTTAAGACTTAGGACTTAGGACTTAAGACTTAGGACCTAGGACTTAAGACTTAAGACTTAGGACCTAGGACTTAAGACTTAAGACTTAGGACTTAGGACTTAAGACTTATGACTTAGGACTTAGGACTTATTAAGACTTAGAACTAGGACTTAAACTTAAGAGACTTAGGTACTTAGGACTTAGGACTTAGGACTTAAGATTTAAAGACTTAAGACTTATGACTTAGGACTAGACTAAAAGACTTAGGACTAGGACTTAAGACTTAGACTTAGGACTTAAGACTTAGGACCTAACAACTTAGGACTTAAGACTTAGACTTAGGACTTAGGACTTAAGACTTAATTAAGGACTTAGATAGGACTTAGGGACTTAGGACTTAAGACTTAGAAACTAGACTTAACTTAAGACTTAGGACTTAGGACTTAAGACTTAGGACTTAGACTTAGGACTTAGACTTAAGACTTAGACTTAGGACTTAAGACTTAGACTTAGGACTTAGACTTAGACTTAGACTTAAGACTTATGACTTAGGACTTGGACTTAGGACTTAAGACTTAGACTTAGGACTTAGACTTATGACTTAAGACTTAGGACTTAGGCTTAGGACTTAAGACTTAGGACTTAGACTTAGTATTAGATTAGACTTGGACTTAGGACTTAGACTTAGACTTGGACTTAGACTTCGACTTACGGATCTTAGATTTAAGACTTAAGACTTTAGGACTTAAGACTTAAACTTGCTTAGGACTAGTAGGACTTATATGACTTAGGACTTAGGACTTAGACTTAGACCTTTAGACTTATACTTTAGGACTTAGACTTAAGACTTAGACTTAGGACTTAAGACTTAGGACTTAAGGACTTAGACTTAGACTTAGGACCTTAGGACTTAGACTTAGACTTAGACTTAGGACTTAAGACTTATGGACTTAGGACTTAGACTTAGACTTAGACTTAGACTAGGACTTAAGACTTAAGGACTTAGGACTTAGGACTTAAGACTTAGACTTAGGACTTAGGACTTAGGACTTAGGACTTAAGACTTAGGACTTAGGACTTAGACTTAAGACTTAGGACTTAGACTTAAGACTTAAGGACTATTAGGACTTAGACTAGACTTAGGACTTAGGACTTAGGACTTAGACTTAGGACTTAAGAGACTTAGGACTTAGGACTT
Organism: Allobates femoralis; assembly: GCA_033576535.1. Classification (NCBI taxonomy): domain Eukaryota; kingdom Metazoa; phylum Chordata; class Amphibia; order Anura; family Aromobatidae; genus Allobates; species Allobates femoralis. Next base: position 3,444 of record JARQOC010001890.1, on the reverse strand, counting down.
AAGACTTAGAACTTAGACTTAGACTTAGGACTTAGGACTTAAGACTTATGACTTAGGACTTAGGACTTAAGACTTAGGACTTAGGACTTAGACTTAAGACTAGTAAGCTTAGGACTTAGGACTTAGGACTTAAGACTTAAGACTTAGGACTTAGGACTTAGATAGACTTAGGACTTAGGACTTAAGACTTAAGGACTTAGGACTTAGACTTAAGAACTAGGACTTAGGACTTAAGACTTAGGACTAGGACTTAAGACTTAGACTTAGACTTAAGACTTGGACTTAGACTTAAGACTTAGGACTTAGGACTTAGGACTTAGGACTTAGGACTTAAGACTTAGACTTAGGACTTAGGACTTAAGACTTAGGACTTAGGACTTAGACTTTAGGACTTAAGACTTAGGACTTAAGACTTAGACTTAGGACTTAGGACTTAGACTTAGACTTAAGACTTAGGACTTAGGACTTAGGACTTAGGACTTAGGACTTAGACTTAGGACTTAAGACTTAGGACTTAGGACTTAGGACTTAAGACTTATGACTTAGGACTTAGGACTTAGACTTAGGACTTAAGACTTAGACTTAACTAGACTTAAGACTTAGGACTTAGGACTTAGGACTTAAGACTTAGACTTAGGACTTAGACTTAGGACTTAAGACTTAACTAGACTTAGGACTTAGGACTTAGGACTTAAGACTTAGGACTTAGGACTTAGACTTAGGACTTAGGACTTAGGACTTAGGACTTGGACTTAGGACTTAGACTAGACTTAGACTTAGGACTTAAGACTTAGGCTTAGGACTTAGGACTTAGACTTAGGACTTAGGACTTAGGACTTAGGACTTAAGACTTACTTGGACTTAGGACTTAGGACTTAAGACTTAGGACTTAAGACTTAAGACTTAAGACTTAGACTTAGGACTTAAGACTTAGGACTTAGACTTAAGACTTAGACTTAGGACTTAGACTTAAGACTTAGGACCTAGGACTTAAGACTTAGACTTAGGATTCTTAAGACTTAGGACTTAAGACTTAGACTTAGGACTTAGGACTTAGGACTTAACTTAGGACTAGGACTTAAGACTTGGGACTTAGGATTTAGGACTTAAAGACTTAGGACTTAGGACTTAGGACTTAGACTTAAGACTTATGACTTAGGACTTAGGACTTAAGACTTAGGACCTAGGACTTAAGACTTAAGACTTAGGACTTAGGACTTAGGACTTAGGACTTAAGACTTAGGACTTAGACTTAGGACTTAGGACTTAGGACTTAGGACTTAGACTTAAGACTTAAGACTTAGGACTTAGGACTTAAGCTAACTTAGGACTTAGGACTTAGGACTGTAATTAGACTTAGGACTAAGATTAGGACTTAAGACTTAGGACTTAGGATTAGGACTTAGACTTAGATTAAGGACTTAGGACTTAGGACTTAGGACTTAGGACTTAAGACTTAGAACTAGGACTTAACTTAAGGCTTAGGACTTAGGACTTAAGACTTAGGACTTAGGACTTAGGACTTAAGACTTAGGACTTAAGACTATATTAGGACTTAGGACTTAAGACTTAGGACTTAGGACTTAAGACTTAAGACTTAGACTTAGACTTAAGACTTAGGACTTAGGACTTAAGACTTAACTTAGGACTTAGACTTAGAGACTTAGGACTTGGGGACTTAAGACTTAGGACTTAAGAACTTAAGACTTAGGACTTAGGACTTAAACTTAGGACTTAGGACTTAGGACTTAAGACTTAGACTTAGGACTTAGACTTAAGACTTAGATTAGACTTAACTAGACTTAACTTAAGCTTAGGACTTAGGACTTAAGACTTAAGACTTAGGACTTAGGACTTAAGACTAGGACTTAGACTTAGACTTAGGACTTAGGACTTAAGACTTAGGACTTAGACTTAAGACTTATGACTTAGGACTTAGACTTAGACTTAAGACTTAGACTTAGGACTTAGGACTTAAGACTTAGGACTAGGACTTAGACTTAAGACTTAGGACTTAGGACTTAGACTTGGGAAAACTTAGGACTTAGGACTTAGGACTTAAGACTTAGGACTAGGACTTAGACTTAAGACTTAGTACTTAGGACTTAAGATAAACTTAGACTTAAGACTTAGACTTAGGACTTAGACTTAGACTTAGGACTAGGACTTAAGACTTAAGACTTAGGACTTAGACTTAAACTAGGACTTAGCTTAGACTTAGACTTAGACTAAGACTTAGACTTAGACTTAGACTTAGACTTAGGACTTAGGACTTAGACTTAAGACTTAGACTTAGGACTTAGGACTAAGACTTAACTTAGGCTTAGGACTTAGGACTTAAGACTTAGACTTAGACTTAGACTTAGAATTAGACTAGGACTTAAGACTTAGGACTTAGGACTTAGACTTAAGATAGGACTTAGGACTTAGACTTAGACTTAGACTTAGGACTTAGGACTTAGGACTTAGACTAAGACTTAGACTTAGACTTAGATTAGACTTAGGACTTAGACTTATGACTTAGACTTAGACTTAGGACTAGGACTTAAGACTTAGACTTAGGACTTAGACAAGACTTAGGACTTAGGACTAAGACTTAGACTTAGGATTAGGACTTAGGACTTAGGACTTAAGACTTAGACTTAGGACTTAGGACTTAAGACTTAGACTTAGGACTTAGACTTAAGACTTAGACTTAGACTAAACTTGGACTTAGACTTAGGACTTAGGCTATAAGACTTAGACTTAGGACTTAAGGACTTATGACTTAGACTTAGGACTTAGGACTTAAGACTTAAAAGACTTAGGACTTAGGACTAGACTTAGGACTTAGACTTAGGACTTAGGACTTAGGACTTAAGACTTAGGACTTAAGACTTAGACTAGGACTTAGGACTTAAGGACTTAAGGACTTAGGACTTAGACTTAGGACTATAGGACTTAAACTTAAGACTAAGGATTTAAAGGACTTAGGACTTAAGATTTAAAGACTTAAGACTTAGGACTTAGAACTTAGGACTTAAGATTTAAAGACTTAGGACTTAGGACTTAAGACTTAGGACTTAGGACTTAGACTTAGGACTTAGGACTTAGGACTTAAGACTTAGTTAGGACTTAAACTTAGGACTTAGGATTTAAAGGACTTAATTGACTTAAGACTTAGGACTTAGGAAACTAGGACTAGACTTAGACTTAAGACTTAGGACTTAATGACTTAAGACTTAGACTTAGGACTTAGACTTAGGACTTAAGACTTAGGACTTAGGACTTAAGACTTAGACTTAGGACTTAGGACTTAAGACTTAATGACTTAAGCTTAGACTTAGGACTTAAGACTTAGACTTAGGACTTAAGACTTAGCTTGGACTAGGACTTAAGACTTAGGACTTAGGACTTAGGACTTAAGACTTAGTAGTAGGACTTAGACTTAGACTTAGACTTAGA
>JARQOC010001889.1:0-33182 GCA_033576535.1 Allobates femoralis | reverse complement strand
TTGTTTTTTGACAGGCCCAAGGGCGGAAAGTAGAACCTTTGAGTTTTTTAAAACTGACTTTTACTAATTATGCCTATACAAAAGTCCCACAAAAGGGGGAAGCCAGCATGTCAGCAGCCATTGAAAACCCATTGTGCATGCCCTTGACAGACTCTTGAAGCTAAGCAGTGAGAGCCTTGGTCAGGGCTGGATGGGAGACCTCATGAGAGACCAATAGAAGTTCTATGGGTTTTCCCCAAATTGGGATGTCAATGGAACCATGGCTGCATTGATTTTGACAGGCCAAAGGGCTGGTAAGAGTAGAAGCCATTGACTGTAATTAAAACTGACTTTTACTAATGTATGCCTATAAAAAGTCCCACAGATGGGAAGCCAGCATGTCAGCAGCCATTGTAAAACCAATTGTGCATGCCCTTGACAGCCCTCTTGAAGCTAAGCAGTGAGAGCCTTGGTCGGGGGCTGGATGGGAACCTCATGAGAGACCCAAGAAGTCTCTTTTGGGTGACCCAATGGGAATCCATGGGCTGGCCCATTGACTTTTGACAGCCAAGGGCTGGTAAGAGTGGAAGCCATTGACTGTAATTAAAACTGACTTTTACTAATGTATGCCTATAAAAAAGTCCCACAGAGGGAAGCCAGCATGTCAGCAGCCATTGTAAACCCATTGTGCATGCCCTTGACAGACTCTTGAAGCTAAGCAGTGAGAGCCTTGGTCAGGGGCTGGATGGGAGACCTCATGAGAGACCCAAAGAAGTTTATGGGTGCCATGGGAATGTCAATGGAGACCATGGCTGCATTGACTTTTGACGGGCCCAGAGTAGAAGCCATTGACTGTAATTAAAACTGACTTTTACTAATGTATGCCTATACAAAAGTCCCACAGAGGGAAGCCAGCATGTCAGCAGCCATTGTAAACCCATTGTGCATGCCTTGACAGACTCTTGAAGCTAAGCAGTGAGAGCCTTGGTCAGGGCTGGATGGAGACCTCATGAGAGACCAATAGGAAGTCTCTATGGGTGCCCATTGGAATGTCAATGGAGCCATGCTGCATTGACTTTTGACAGGCCAAGGGCTGGTAAGAGTAGAAGCCATTGACTGTAATTAAAACTGACTTTTACTAATGTATGCCTATACAAAAGTCCCACAGATGGGAAGCCAGCATGTCAGCAGCCATTGTAAACCATTGTGCATGCCCTTGACAGACTCTTGAAGCTAAGCAGTGAGAGCCTTGGTCAGGGCTGGATGGAGACCTCATGAGAGACCCAATAGAAGTCTCTATGGGTGACCCAATGGGAGTCCATGGCTGCATTGACTTTTGACAGGCCAAGGGCTGGTAAGAGTAGAAGCCATTGACTGTAATTAAAACTGACTTTTACTAATGTATGCCTATAGAAAAGTCCCACAGATGGGAAGCCAGCATGTCAGCAGCCATTGTAAAACCATTGTGCATGCCCTTGACAGACTCTTGAAGCTAAGCAGTGAGAGCCTTGGTCAGGGGCTGGATGGGAGACCTCATGAGAGACCCAATAGAAGTCTCTATGGGTGACCCAATGGGAGTCCATGGCTGCATTGACTTTTGACAGGCCAAGGGCTGGTAAGAGTGAAGCCATTGACTGTAATTAAAACTGACTTTTACTAATGTATGCCTATACAAAAGTCCCACAGATGGGAAGCCAGCATGTCAGCAGCCATTGTAAACCCATTGTGCATGCCTTGACAGACTCTTGAAGCTAAGCAGTGGAGAGCCTTGGTCAGGGGCTGGATGGGAGACCTCATGAGAGACCCAATGAGTTCTATGGTGCCGAAATGGAGACCATGGCTGCATTGACTTTTGACAGGCCAAAGGGCTGGTAAGAGTAGAAGCCATTGACTGTAATTAAAACTGACTTTTACTAATGTATGCCTATAAAAAGTCCCACAGATGGGAAGCCAGCATGTCAGCAGCCATTGTAAACCCATTGTGCATGCCCTTGACAGACTCTTGAAGCTAAGCAGTGAGAGCCTTGGTCAGGGCTGGATGGGAGACCTCATGAGAGACCCAATGAAGTCTCTATGGAGGGACCAATGGGAGCCATGGCTGCATTGACTTTTGACAGGCCAAAGGGCTGGAGGCCAAAGGGCTGGTAAGAGTAGAAGCCATTGACTGTAATTAAAACTGACTTTTACTAATGTATGCCTATACAAAAGTCCCACAGAGGGAAGCCAGCATGTCAGCAGCCATTGTAAACCCATTGTGCATTCCCTTGACAGACTCTTGAAGCTAAGCAGTGAGAGCCTTGGTCAGGGGCTGGATGGGAGACCTCATGAGAGACCCAATAGAATCTCTATGGGTGTCCCCATTGGGAATGTCAATGGGAGCCATGGCTGCATTGACTTTTGACAGGCCAAAGGGCTGGTAAGAGTAGAAGCCATTGACTGTAATTAAAACTGACTTTTACTAATGTATGCCTATAGAAAAGTCCACAGATGGGAAGCCAGGATGTCAGCAGCCATTGTAAACTATTGTGCATGCCCTTGACAGACTCTTGAAGCTAAGCACTGAGAGCCTTGGTCAGGGGCTGGATGGGAGACTTCATGAGAGACCAAATAGAAGTCTCATATGGGTGACCAATGGGAGTCCATGGCTGCATTGACTTTTGACAGGCCAGAGGGCTTGTAAGAGTAGAAGCCATTGACTGTAATTAAAACTGACTTTTACTAATGTATGCCTATACAAAAGTCCCACAGATGGGAAGCCAGCATGTCATCAGCCATTGTAAACCCATTGTGCATGCTCTTGACAGACTCTTGAAGCTAAGCAGTGAGAGCGCGGTCAGGGCTGGATGGGAGACCTCATGAGAGACCCAATGAAGTCTCTATGGTGACCAATGGAGTCCATGGCTGCATTGACTTTTGACAGGCAGAGGGCTGGTAAGAGTGGAAGCCATTGACTGTAATTAAACTGACTTTTACTAATGTATGCTATAGAAAAGTCCCACAGATGGAAGCCAGCATGTCAGCAGCCATTGTAAACCATTGTGCATGCCCTTGACAGACTCTTGAAGCTAAGCAGTGAGAGCTTGGTCGGGCTGGATGGGAGTCCTCATGAGAGACCAATAGTCTCTATAGGTGACCCAATGGAGTCCATGGCTGCATTGACTTTTGACAGGCCAGAGGTCTGGTAAGAGTGGAAGCATTGACTGTAATTAAAACTGACTTTTACTAATGTATGCCTATACAAAATCCACAGATGGGAAGCCAGCATGTCAGCAGCCATTGTAAACCCATTGTGCATGCCCTTGACAGACTCATGAAGCTAAGCAGTGAGAGCTTGGCAGGGGCTGGATGGAGACTCATGAGAGACTCATAGAAGTCTCTATGGGTAACCCAATGGAATCTCAATGGGAGACATGGCTGCATTGATTTTGACAGCCAAAGGGCTGGTAAGAGTAGAAGCCATTGACTGTAATTAAAACTGACTTTTACTAATGTATGCCTATACAAAAGTCCCACAGAAGGGAAGCCAGCATGTCAGCAGCCATTGTAAACCCATTGTGCATGCCTTGACAGACTCTTGAAGCTAAGCAGTGAGATCTTGGCCAGGGGCTGGATGGGAGACCTCATGAGAGACCAATAGAAGTCTCCAGGTGACCTATGGAGTCATGGCTGCATTGACTTTTGACAGGCCAAGGGCTGGTAAGAGTGGAAGCCATTGACTGTAATTAAAACTGACTTTTACTAATGTATGCCTATACAAAGTCCACAGATGGGAAGCCAGCATGTCAGCAGCTGTTGTAAACCATTGTGCATGCCTTGACAGACTCTTGAAGCTAAGCAGTGAGAGCCTTGGTCACGGGCTGGATGGGAGACCTCATGAGAGACCCAATGGGAATGTCAATGGGAGACCATGGCTGCATTGACTTTGACAGGCCAAAGGGCTGGTAAGAGTAGAAGCCATTGACTGTAATTAAAACTGATTTTACTAATGTATGCCTATAGAAAAGTCCACAGATGGAAGCCAGCATGTCAGCAGCCATGTAAACCAATTGTGCATGCCTTGACAGACTCTTGAAGCTAAGCAGTGAGAGCCTTGGTCAGGGGCTGGATGGGAGACCTCATGAGAGACCAATAGATCTCTATAGGTGACCCAATGGGAGTCCATGGCTGCATTGACTTTTGACAGGCCAAGGCTGGTAGAGTGAAGCCATTGACTGTAATTAAAACTGACTTTTACTAATGTATGCTATACAAAAGTCCCACAGATGGAAGCCAGCATGTCAGCAGCCATTGTAAACCCATTGTGCATGCCCTTGACAGACTCATGAAGCTAAGCAGTGAGAGCCTTGGTCAGGGCTGGATGGGAGACCTCATGAGAGACTCATAAATCTCTATGGTGACCAATGGGAATCTCAATGGGAGACCATGGCTGCATTGACTTTTGACAGGCCAAGGGCTGGTAAGAGTAGAAGCCATTGACTGTAATTAAAACTGACTTTACTAATGTATGCTATAGAAAAGTCGCACAGATGGAAGCCAGGATGTCAGCACCATTGTAAACTAATTGTGCATGCCCTTGACAGACTCTGAAGCTAAGCATGAGAGCCTTGGTCAGGGCTGGATGGGGACTTCATGAGAGACCAAATAGAAGTCTCTATGGGTACCAATGGAGTCCATGGCTGCATTGACTTTTGACAGGCCAGAGGGCTTGTAAGAGTAGAAGCCATTGACTGTAATTAAAACTGACTTTTACTAATGTATGCTATACAAAAGTCCACAGATGGGAAGCCAGCATGTCATCAGCATTGTAAACCATTGTGCATGCTCTTGACAGACTCTGAAGCTAAGCATGAGAGCCTCGTCAGGGGCTGGATGGGAGACCTCATGAGAGACCCAATAGAAGTCTCTATGGGTGACCCAATGGGAGTCCATGGCTGCATTGACTTTTGACAGGCCAAGGGCTGGTAAGAGTAGAAGCCATTGACTGTAATTAAAACTGACTTTTACTAATGTATGCCTATACAAAAGTCCCACAGAAGGGAAGCCAGCATGTCAGCAGCCATTGTAAACCCATTGTGCATGCCGTTGACAGACTCTTGAAGCTAAGCAGTGAGAGCCTTGGTCAGGGCTGGATGGGAGACCTCATGAAGACCCAATAGAAGTCTCTATGGGTGTCCCATGGGAATTCAATGGGAGACCATGGCTGCATGACTTTTGACAGGCCATAGGCTGGTAAGGTAGAAGCCATTGACTGTAATTAAAACTGACTTTTACTAATGTATGCCTATACAAAAGTCCCACAAAAGGGAAGCCAGCATGTCAGCAGCCATTGTAAACCCATTGTGCATGCCCTTGACAGACTCTTGAAGCTAAGCAGTGAGAGCCTTGGTCAGGGGCTGGATGGGAGACCTCATGAGAGACCCAATAGAAGTCTCTATGGGTGACCCAATGGGAGTCCATGGCTGCTTGACTTTGACAGGCCAGAGGGCTGGTAAGAGTGAAGCCATTGACTGTAATTAAAACTGACTTTTACTAATGTATGCCTATACAAAAGTCCCACAGATGGGAAGCCAGCATGTCAGCAGCCATTGTAAACCCATTGTGCATGCCCTTGACAGACTCTTGAAGCTAAGCAGTGAGAGCCTTGGTCAGGGCTGGATGGGAGACCTCATGAGAGACCCAATAGAAGTCTCTATGGGTGCCCCATTGGAATGTCAATGGGAGACCATGGCTGCATTGACTTTTGACAGGCCAAAGGGCTGGTAAGTGTAGAAGCCATTGACTGTAATTAAAACTGACTTTTTACTAATGTATGCCTATAGAAAAGTCCCACAGATGGGAAGCCAGCATGTCAGCAGCCATTGTAAACCAATTGTGCATGCCCTTGACAGACTCTTGAAGCTAAGCAGTGAGAGCCTTGGTCAGGGGCTGGATGGGAGACCTCATGAGAGACCCAATAGAAGTCTCTATGGTGACCCAATGGGAGTACATGGCTGCATTGACTTTTGACAGGCCAGAGGGCTGGTAAGAGTGGAAGCCATTGACTGTAATTAAAACTGACTTTTACTAATGTATGCCTACACAAAAGTCCCACAGATGGGAAGCCAGCATGTCAGCAGCCATTGTAAACCCATTGTGCATGCCCTTGACAGACTCTTGAAGCTAAGCAGTGAGAGCCTTGGTCAGGGCTGGATGGGAGACCTCATGAGAGACCAATGGGAATAGGTCCAATGGGAGACAATGGGCATGCATTGACTTTTGACAGGCCAAAGGGCTGGTAAGAGTAGAAGCCATTGACTGTAATTAAAACTGACTTTTACTAATGTAGGGGGGGGGGGGGGGGGGGGGGGGGGGGGGGGGGGGGGGGGGGGGGGGGGGGGGGGGGGGGGGGGGGGGGGGGGGGGGGGGGGGGGGGGGGGGGGGGGGGGGGGGGGGGGGGGGGGGGGGGGGGGGGGGGGGGGGGGGGGGGGGGGGGGGGGAGTAGAAGCATTGACTGTAATTAAAATGACTTTTATAATGTATGCCTATACAAAGTCCCACAGATGGGAAGCCAGCATGTCAGCAGCCATTGTAAACCCATTGTGCATGCCTTGACAGACTCTTGAAGCTAAGCAGTGAGAGCCTTGGTCAGGGTGGATGGGAGACCTCATGAGAGACAATAGAGTCTTGGTGACCCAATGGATCATGGCTGCGATTGACTTTTGACAGGCCAAAGGCTGGTAAGAGTGAAGCCATTGACTGTAATTAAAACTGACTTTTATATGTATGCCTATACAAAAGTCCACAGATGGAAGCAGATGTCAGCAGCCATTGTAAACCCATTGTGCATGCCTTGACAGACTCTTGAAGCTAAGCAGTGAGAGCCTTGGTCAGGGGCTGGATGGGAGACCTCATGAGAGACCAATAGAAGTCTCTATGGGTGACCCAAGGGAATTAATGGGAGTCCATGGCTGCATTGACTTTTGACAGGCCAAGGGCTGGTAAGAGTAGAAGCCATTGACTGTAATTAAAACTGACTTTTACTAATGTATGCCTATACAAAAGTCCCACAGATGGGAAGCAGCATGTCAGCAGCCATTGTAAACCCATTGTGCATGCCCTTGACAGACTCTTGAAGCTAAGCAGTGAGGCCTTGGTTCAGGGCTGGATGGGAGACCTCATGAGAGACCCAATAGAAGTCTCTATGGGTGTCCCCATGGGAATGTCAATGGGAGACCATGGCTGCATTGACTTTTGACAGGCCAAAGGGCTGGTAAGAGTAGAAGCCATTGACTGTAATTAAAACTGACTTTTACTAATGTATGCCTATACAAAAGTCCCACAGAAGGGAAGCCAGCATGTCAGCAGCCATTGTAAACCCATTGTGCCTGCCCTTGACAGACTCTTGAAGCTAAGCAGTGAGAGGCTTGGTTAGTGGCTGGATGGGAGACCTCATGAGAGACCCAATAGAAGTCTCTATGGTGTCCCCATTGGGAATGTCAATGGGAGACCATGCTGCATTGACTTTGACAGGCCAAAGGGCTGGTAAGAGTAGAAAGCCATTGACTGAAATTTTAAAACTGACTTTTACTAATGTATGCCTATAGAAAAGTCCCACAGATGGGAAGCCAGCATGTCAGCAGCCATTGTAAAACCAATTGTGCATGCCCTTGACAGACTCTTGAAGCTAAGCAGTGAGAGCCTTGGTCAGGGCTGGATGGGAGACCTCATGAGAGACCCAATAGAAGTCTCTATGGGTGTCCCATTGGGAATGTCAATGGGAGAACATGCTGCATTGACTTTTGACAGGCCAAAGGGCTGGTAAGAGTAGAAGCCATTGACTGTAATTAAAACTGACTTTTACTAATGTATGCCTATACAAAAGTCCCACAGATGGGAAGCCAGCATGTCAGCAGCCATTGTAAACCAATTGTGCATGCCCTTGACAGACTCTTGAAGCTAAGCAGTGAGAGCCTTGGTCAGGGGCTGGGTGGGAGACCTCATGAGAGACCCAATGAAGTCTCTATGGGTGACCCAATGGGAGGCCATGGCTGCATTGACTTTTGACAGGCCAGAGGGCTGGTAAGAGTGGAAGCCATTGACTGTAATTAAAACTGACTTTTTACTAATGTATGCCTATACAAAAGTCCCACAGATGGGAAGCCAGCATGTCAGCAGCCATTGTAAACCCATTGTGGCATGCCTTGACAGACTCTTGAAGCTAAGCAGTGAGAGCCTTGGTCAGGGGCTGGATGGGAGACCTCATGAGAGACCCAATAGAAGTCTCTATGGGTGTCCCCATTGGTAATGTCAATGGGAGACAATGGCTGCATTGACTTTTGACAGGCCAAAGGGCTGGTAAGAGTAGAAGCCATTGACTGTAATTAAAACTGACTTTTACTAATGTATGCCTATAGAAAAGTCCCACAGATGGAAAGCCAGCATGTCAGCAGCCATTGTAAACCAATTGTGCATGCCCTTGACAGACTCATGAAGCTAAGCAGTGAGAGCCTTGGGCAGGGGCTGGATGGGAGACCTCATAAGAGACTCAATAGAAGTCTCTATGGGTGACCAATGGGAATCTCAATGGGAGACCATGGCTGCATTGACTTTTGACAGGCCAAAGGGCTGGTAAGAGTAGAAGCCATTGACTGTAATTAAAACTGACTTTTACTAATGTATGCCTATACAAAAGTCCCACAGAAGGAAGCCAGCATGTCAGCAGCCATTGTAAACCCATTGTGCCTGCCCTTGACAGACTCTTGAAGCTAAGCAGTGAGAGCCTTGGTTAGGGGCTGGATGGGAGACCTCATGAGAGACCCAATAGAAGTCTCTAGGTGTCCCCATTGGGAATGTCAATGGGAGACCATGGCTGCATTGACTTTTGACAGGCCAAAGGGCTGGTAAGAGTAGAAGCCATTGACTGTAATTAAAACTGACTTTTACTAATGTATGCCTATAAAAAGTCCCACAGATGGGACGCCAGCATGTCAGCAGCCATTGTAAACCATTGTGCATGCCCTTGACAGACTCTTGAAGCTAAGCAGTGAGAGCGTTGGTCAGGGGCTGGATGGGAGACCTCATGAGAGACCCAATAGAAGTCTCTATGGGTGACCCAATGGGAATCTCAAATGGCTGCATTGACTTTTGACAGGCCAGAGGGCTGGTAAGAGTAGAAGTTATTGACTGTAATTAAAACTGACTTTTACTAATGTATGCCTATACAAAAGTCCCACAGATGGGAATGAAGCTAAGCATGAGAGCCTTGGTCAGGGGCTGGATGGGAGACCTCATGAGTGACCCAATAGAAGTCTCTATGGGTGACCAATGGGAGTTCATGGCTGCATTGCTTTTGACAGGCCAGAGGCTGGTAAGAGTAGAAGCCATTGACTGTAATTAAAACTGACTTTTACTAATGTATGCCTATACAAAAGTCCCACAGATGGGAAGCCAGCATGTCACAGCCATTGTAAACCCATTGTGCATGCCTTGACAGACTCTTGAAGCTAAGCAGTGAGAGCCTTGGTCAGGGGCTGGATGGGAGACCTCATGAGAGACCCAATAGAAGTCTCTATGGGTATACCAATGGGAGTCCATGGCTGCATTGACTTTTGACAGGCCAGAGGGCTGGTAAGAGTGGAAGCCATTGACTGTAATTAAAACTGACTTTTACTAATGTATGCCTATACAAAAGTCCCACAGATGGGAAGCCAGCATGTCAGCAGCCATTGTAAACCATTGTGCATGCCCTTGACAGACTCTTGAAGCTAAGCAGTGAGAGCCTTGGTCAGGGCTGGATGGGAGACCTCATGAGAGACCCAATTGGAATGTCAATGGGAGACCATGGCTGCATTGACTTTTGACAGGCCAAAGGGCTGGTAAGAGTAGAAGCCATTGACTGTAATTAAAACTGACTTTTACTAATGTATGCCTATACAAAAGTCCCACAGATGGAAGCCAGCTGTCAGCAGCCATTGTAAACCCATTGTGCATGCCCTTGACAGACTCTGAAGCTAAGCAGTGAGAGCCTTGGTCAGGGCTGGATGGGAGACCTCATGAGAGACCCAATAGAGTCCTATGGGTGACCAATGGGAGTCCATGGCTGCATTGACTTTTGACAGGCCAAGGGCTGGTAAGAGTGAAGCCATTGACTGTATTTAAAACTGACTTTTATTAATGTATGCCTATACAAAGTCCCACAGATGGGAAGCTAGCATGTCAGCAGCCATTGTAAACCCATTGTGCATGCCCTTGACAGACCTTGAAGCTAAGCAGTGAGAGCCTTGGTCAGGGCTGGATGGGAGACCTCATGAGAGACCCAATAGAAGTCTCTATGGGTGACCCCATGGGAGTCATGACCATGGCTGCATTGACTTTTGACAGGCCAAAGGGCTGGTAAGAGTAGAAGCCATTGACTGTAATTAAAACTGCTTTTACTAATGTATGCCTATAAAAAGTCCCACAGATGGGAAGCCAGCATGTCACAGCCATTGTAAACCATTGTGCATGCCCTTGACAGACTCTTGAAGCTAAGCAGTGAGAGCCTGGTCAGGGCTGGATGGGAGACCTCATGAGAGACCCAATGGAATGTCAATGGGGACCATGGCTGCATTGACTTTTGACAGGCCAAAGGCTGTAAGAGTAGAAGCCATTGACTGTAATTAAAACTGACTTTTACTAATGTATGCCTATACAAAAGTCCCAAAGGGAAGCCAGCATGTCAGCAGCCATTGTAAACCATTGTGCATGCCATTGACAGACTCTTGAAGCTAAGCAGTGAGAGCCTTGGTCAGGGGCTGGGTGGGAGACCTCATGAGAGACCCAATAGAAGTCTCTATGGGTGTCCTCATTGGGAATGTCAATGGGAGACCATGGCTGCATTGACTTTTGACAGGCCAAAGGGCTGGTAAGAGTAGAAGCCATTGACTGTAATTAAGACTGGCTTTTACTAATGTATGCCTATAGAAAAGTCCCACAGATGGGAAGCCAGCATGTCATCAGCCATTGTAAACCAATTGTGCATGCCCTTGACAGACTCTTGAAGCTAAGCAGTGAGAGCCTTGGTCAGGGGCTGGATGGGAGACCTCATGAGAGACCCAATAGAAGTCTCTATGGGTGACCCAATGGGAGTCCATGGCTGCATTAACTTTTGACAGGCCAGAAGGCTGGTAGGATTGGAAGCCATTGACTGTAATTAAAACTGACTTTTACTAATGTATGCCTATACAAAAGTCCCACAGATGGGAAGCCAGCATGTCAGCAGCCATTGTAAGCCCATTGTGCATGCCATTGACAGACTCTTGAAGCTAAGCAATGAGAGCCTTGGTCAGGGGCTGGATGGGAGACCTCATGAGAGACCCAATAGAAGTCTCTATGGGTGACCCAATGGGAATCTCAACGGGAGACCATGGCTGCACTGACTTTTGACAGGCCAAAGGGCTGGTAAGAGTAGAAGCCATTGACTGTAATTAAAACTGACTTTTACTAATGTATGCCTATACAAAAGTCCCACAGATGGGAACCCAGCATGTCAGCAGCCATTGTAAACCCATTGTGCATGCCCTTGACAGACTCTTGAAGCTAAGCAGTGAGAGCCTTGGTCAGGGGCTGGATGGGAGGCCACATGAGAGACCCAATAGAAGTCTCTATGGGTGTCCCCATTGGTAATGTCAATGGGAGACCATGGCTGCATTGACTTTTGACAGGCCAAAGGGCTGGTAAGAGTAGAAGCCATTGACTGTAATTAAAACTGACTTTTACTAATGTATGCCTATAGAAAAGTCCCACAGATGGGAAGCCAGCATGTCAGCAGCCATTGTAAACCAATTGTGCATGCCCTTGACAGACTCTTGAAGCTAAGCAGTGAGATCCTTGGTCAGGGGCTGGATGGGAGACCTCATGAGAGACCCAATAGAAGTCTCTGTGGGTGACCCAATGGGAGTCCATGGCTGCATTGAGTTTTGACAGGCCAGAGGGCTGGTAAGAGTAGAAGCCATTGACTGTAATTAAAACTGACTTTTACTAATGTATGCCTATACAAAAGTCCCACAGATGGGAAGCCAGCATGTCAGCAGCCATTGTAAACCCATTGTGCATGCCCTTGACAGACTTTTGAAGCTAAGCAGTGAGAGCCTTGGTCACGGGCTGGATGAGAGACCTCATGAGAGACCCAATGGGAATGTCAATGGGAGACCATGGCTGCATTGACTTTTGACAGGCCATAGGGCTGGTAAGAGTAGAAGCCATTGACTGTAATTAAAACTGACTTTTACTAATGTATGCCTATACAAAAGTCCCACAGATGGGAAGCCAGCATGTCAGCAGCCATTGTAAACCAATTGTGCATGCCCTTGACAGACTCTTGAAGCTAAGCAGTGAGAGCCTTGGTCAGGGGCTGGATGGGAGTCCTCATGAGAGACCCAATAGAAGTCTCTATGGGTGACCCAATGGGAGTCCATGGCTGCATTGACTTTTGACAGGCCAGAGGGCTGGTAAGAGTGGAAGCCATTGACTGTAATTAAAACTGACTTTTACTAATGTATGCCTATTAGTGATGAGCGAGTACTAAAATGCTCGGCGTGCTCGAAGCTCGGCCGAGCATCCCGAGATACTCGTGTACTCGGCCCGAGTAACGAGCCCAATGTTATCCTATGGGAGACACGAGTATTTTTATGAAATGACTGCCGGCTGCCTGGAAAAACCCTAAAAATGTCACAAAAGTCTCAGAAGAGTTCTGAAATGACATGGCAACACCATGGGGAAGACCCTGGAAGCATTTCTCACTCAAAAGTCACAGCTTGTGAACAATGTTGTCCGAGTTTCACGCCAATTTTACGGAGTGTCCAGAAAACCTTCCAAAATGACACCAAAATGAATATTTAGGGTGGAAATGTTAAGGGCACATACCCAATAGTGAGATACAGCTGGTGTATGTTACTTTTTGTGATTACATGAAAGATTTTACGTGAAAACATTGTGCAGCACTCCGATGACCCTGACAAGAGACGTACATGAAGCCCTGTCTAGAAATAATGCGCCCATTTTGAAGAACTGGGTCTATTGTAGTATCTTCCTTTGCCAGGGCAGTCCAAAATTGGGAGCTTCACCAATGCCCCTGGATACAGACATGCAGGATGGCCTGTAAACAAGAACTGGGTGTATTGTAGTATAGCCCTTTGGTCAGGGTAGACAAAAATTGGGAGGTTCAACAATGACCCATGCATACAGACATGTAGTAGGGCCTGTAACCTCAAGTGGGTGTATTGTAGTATAGCCCTTTGGTCAGGGCAGCCAAAAATTGGGAGGTTCAACAATGACCCATGCATACAGACATTTTAGTAGGGCCTGTAACCCTCAAGTGGGTGTATTGTAGTAGAGCCCTTTGGTCAGGGCAGCCAAAAATTGGGAGGTTCAACAATGACCCATGCATACAGACATTGTAGTAGGGCTGTAACCCTCAAGTGGGTGTATTGTAGTAGAGCCCTTAGGTCAGGGCAGCCAAAAATTGGGAGGCTCCTCTTTGTCCCTGGATGGAGACGTGCAGGAGGGCCTGTTAAGAAGAACTGGGTGTATTGTAGTATAGCCCTTTGGTCAGGGTAGACAAAAATTGGGAGGTTCAACAATGACCCATGCATACAGACATGTAGTAGGGCCTGAAACCCCTAAAAGTGGGTGTATTGTAGTAGAGGCCCTTAGGTCAGGGCAGCCAAAAATTGTGAGGCTCCTCTTTGTCCCTGGATGGAGACGTGCAGGGGGGCCTGTTAAGAAGAACGGGGGTGTATTGTAGATAGAGCCCTTTGGTCGGGGCAGCCAAAAATTGGAGGTTCAACAATGACCCATGCATACAGACATGTAGTAGGGCCTGTAACCCTCAAGTGGGTGTATTGTAGTATAGCCCTTTGGTCAGGGCAGCCAAAAAATTGGGAGGTTCAACAATGACCATGCATACAGACATGTAGTAGGGCCTGTAACCCTCAAGTGGGTGTATTGTAGTAGAGCCCTTTTGTCAGGGTCAGCCAAAAATTGGGAGTTCAACAATGACCCATGCATACAGACATTGTAGTAGGGCCTGTAACCCTCAAGTGGGTGTTTGTAGTAGACCCCTTGGTCAGGGCAGCCAAAAATTGGGAGGTTCAACAATGACCCATGCATACAACATGTAGTAGGGCCTGTAACCCTCAAGTGGGTGTATTGTAGTAGATCCCTTAGGTCAGGGCAGCCAAAAATTGTGAGGCTCCTCTTTGTCCCTGGATGGAGACGTGCAGGAGGGCCTGTTAGAAGAACTGGGTGTATTGTAGTATAGCCCTTTGGTCAGGGTAGACAAAAATTGGGAGGTTCAACAATGACCCATGCATACAGACATGTAGTATGGCCTGTAACCCTCAAGTGGGTGTATTGTAGTAGAGCCCTTAGGTCAGGGCAGCCAAAAATTGTGAGGCTCCCTCTTGTCCCGGGATGGAGACGTGCAGGAGGGCCTGTTTAGGAAGAACTGGGTGTATTGTAGTAGAGCCCTTTGGTCAGGGCAGCCAAAAATTGGGAGGTTCAACAATGACCCATGCATACAGACATGTAGTAGGGCCTGTAACCCTCAAGTGGGTGTATTGTAGTATAGCCCTTTGGTCAGGGTAGACAAAAATTGGGAGGTTCAACAATGACCCATGCATACAGACATGTAGTAGGGCCTGTAACCCTCAAGTGGGTGTATTGTAGTATAGCCCTTTGGTCAGGGTAGACAAAAATTGGGAGGTTCAACAATGACCCATGCTTACAGACATGTAGTAGGGCCTGTAACCCTCAATTGGGTGTATTGTAGTATAGCCCTTTGGTCAGGGCAGCCAAAAATTGGGAGGTTCAACAATGACCCATGCATACAGACATGTAGTAGGGCCTGTAACCCTCAAGTGGGTGAAATTGTAGTAGAGCCCTTAGGTCAGGGCAGCCAAAAATTGGGAGGCTCCTCTTTGTCCCTGGATGGAGACGTGCAGGAGGGCCTGTTAAGAAGAACTGGGTGTATTGTAGTAGAGCCCTTTGGTCAGGGCAGCCAAAATTGGGAGGTTCAACAATGACCATGCATACAGAAATGTAGTAGGGCCTGTAACCCTCAAGTGGGTGTATGTAGTAGAGCCCTTAGGTCAGGGCAGCCAAAAATTGGGAGGCTCCTCTTTGTCCCTGGATGGAGACGTGCAGGAGGGCCTGTTAAGAAGAACTGGGTGTATTGTAGTAGAGCCCTTTGGTCAGGGCAGCCAAAAATTGGGAGGTTCAACAATGACCCATGCATACAGACATGTAGTAGGGCCTGTAACCCTCAAGTGGGTGTATTGTAGTATAGCCCTTTGGTCAGGGCAGCCAAAAATTGGGAGGTTCAACAATGACCCATGCATACAGACATGTAGTAGGGCCTGTAACCTCAAGTGGGTGTATTGTAGTAGAGCCCTTTGGTCAGGGCAGCCAAAAATTGGGAGGTTCAACAATGACCCATGCATACAGACATGTAGTAGGGCCTGTAACCCTCAAGTGGGTGTATTGTAGTAGAGCCCTTAGGTCAGGGCAGCCAAAAATTGTGAGGCTCCTCTTGTCCCTGGATGGAGACGTGCAGGAGGGCCTGTTAAGAAGAACTGGGTGTATTGTAGTAGAGCCCTTTGGTCAGGGCAGCCAAAAATTGGGAGGCTCCTCTTTGTCCCTGGATGGAGACGTGGCAGGAGGGCCTGTTAAGAAGAACAGGGTGTATTGTAGTGTAGCCCTTTTGTCAGGGCAGCCAAAAATTTGGAGGCTCCTCTTTGTCCCTGGATAGAGACGTGTAGGAGTACCTAAAAATATTTTTCCCATTGAAAAGGAGCGGGTCTCCTGTCGTTGTAATGCCCATTCTAACAGAATGGGCTACAAAATTTACCACTGTGCGTATACCTCAAACAAGAGCCTAACTATTCTAACGCTCATCATGGTGTCACATGAGGAGAAGGAGTAGGAGTCCAGCGATTAGCCAAAGTACGGAAGTGTGTACCCATTGGTGAGTGGAGGTACATGTCAAATTCAAATAACAAAATAAAATTCATTTGTCATTTGCTGGTGGTGTGGTGAAGTCTGGCCCAATCCAACCCTTGTTCATCTTGATCAGAGTGAGCCTGTCCGCATTTTCAGTTGACAGGCGGGTGCGTTTATCAGTGATGATTCCACCTGCTGCACTGAAAAACACGCTCTGAAAAACGCTAGCGGCAGGGCAGGCCAGGACTTCCAAGGCGTAGAGAGCCAATTCATGCCACGTGTCGAGCTTGGAGACCCAATAATTAAAAGGCACCGATGAATCTCGCAGTACAGTTGTTCGATCTGCAAGGTACTCCTTCAGCATCTGCCCGAACTTAGCATTTCTGGTGGCACTACCCCCCCCTCAGGGCTGTGGTACGTGAGGGGCTGAGAAAACTGTCCCACATCGTAAAGACAGTTCCCCTGCCTCTGGGGGAATGGACTTGTGCCCCTCTCGGCCCGTACCCCTTGGTTGTCCATCGAATCCTGACCTATGCCGCTAGCGTTTTGTGAGGGGAAGGATTTAAACAACTTCCGTGACTATGGCCCTCTGGAACTGCAGCATTTTGGTAAACCTCTCCGCCTCAGGAATGAGAGACATAAATTCTCCTTGTAGCGGGGGGTCTAAGAGTTTTTCCCAACCAGTATGATTGTCGGCCAAGATGTTCTGAAACGCGAGGGTCACGAGAACAGGCAGCTTACCATAAAGTCACCATGTGCGCCAGACTCTTAACAGCCATCACATCAGTATCCAGAACCAACACGATGACTGAACATGCTGTCCTCCTCCTTCTCCTCCTCCTCCTCATCTCCCCTGTCCTTGGCCAGCCACGCTGAACGAGGGTATGACGGGTTTGTGCATGTCATATCCCCAATTTGGCCTGAGAGTTGCCCAGTCTTCATCCTCCTCCTCCCCTCCTCCTCGTCATAGTCCCTCCACTACACGTTGTGATGACATGAGGCTGGGCTGTGTGGTTTTCACCCCACACCCACTACAGTTTCTTGCTTAAGTCATCGCGCTCTGCCCTGCAATGCATCCTCTTTTTTTTTTCAGCAGAGACCGTTTTAAAAGGGCAGAGTAGTGGTATGGTGACGCTAATAATGGGTCATCACCGCTCACCATCTTGGTGGAGTCCCAAAGTTTTGGAGGACGGTGCATAGGTCCGACACCATCTCCACTCCTCAGGTGTTATGTGTGGAGTTTGACCCATTTCCCGACGGTTTTAGGTGATGCAGGTAGTCACAACTGCCCTCTTCTGCTCACATATCCTGCCAACATGTGCAGCGTTGAATTCCAACGCGTGGGACATCACACACCAGTCTGTGGGCCGGAAGACGAAAAACGGCGCTGAAAGCTTGAAAGGGCCCGGGCTGAAGCAGCAGGTGATTTGCGAAAATGTGCAGACAGCGCCGAACTTTTACCAGCAGGTCAGACACCTGGGTATGACTTCACAAACCTCTGAACCACCGGGTTTTGAGCACATGGGCCACGATGAACATGCGTCAGCTGCCCTCGCCTAAAAAGCTGCCACCAGGTTCCCGGGCCCATTGTCACACACGACCTTTCCGGGCTTTAGGTTCAGAGGTGTTGACCAGTGATCTGCCTGCTGTTTCAGAGCTGTCCACACCTCTTCTGCATTGGGGGTTTGTCACCTATGCAGACTAGCTTCAGCACAGCCCTGTTCCCCCTTTGCAGAGGCAGTGCTGCAGTGCTTCCAGCTTGGGACTGGTGTGGGGGTACAGTGGATGAGGATGCCGGGTGGAGGAGGAGGAGGCTGAAGAGCATGACATTCCGGAGCTGTAGAGTGTCGGTGAAACCATGACAGAGGTAGGGCCTGCTATCCTTGGTGTGGGGAAAGGGCGTGTTTCCGTCCCTCGCTCAGACTGGGTCCCAGCCTCCACATTTAATCCGGGGCCCCCGGGGGGATTAAGGGGCCCTTTTCCCCCAAAACATTGTCCCGTTCTGGGTTGGTGGATTTGGCAAAAAAGCTTTTCAGGGACTTTTATGGTGTTGGACACGTGGTTTTGCAAGGGGGACGGCACTCTGGGAAATGTTTGGCTGGGAGAGTAAGTGGGAATAAAAACTAGTAACAAAGTTTTTTTTTAAAGGTTGAAGGGAAACTTTAACCATTAGTTCAACCCCCGCCCAACATGTTTATCAAAAGGAAAAAAAAAAAACCCCTGGGGAAACTAATCTCCCCTTGGGGGAAAAAATTCCTTTTTCCCGACCCCAATGGCAATCAGAAATTCCCGGTCAAAGCCATTGAAACAAAAAAAATTCTAAGTGTGGTCGCACTAGTGATTTTGTATAGGGGAAAATTAGTTCCCCCTTTTTAGCTCTATGCCTTTTTTAATACATCCCATTTTTTTAAATTTCCTTTTGCGGGCACTGCCTGACAGGGCCACTAAATGTGAGTTTGTCATCCCCCAAATACACCCAGGCCCTTTTTTCAGTGACAGTTTTCCCCAGGTTTTACAATTAAGCACATAATTATCCCTTTTTGTTTCCTCTCCCCAAGGGGCATGATTTTAAATTTTTAAACCCCTTAAACCCGCTTGGGGGCCTTTTGCACCCCCAAGCTTCTATTTTAATAAATCCCCCCTTAAAAAAAATTTTGGTCCTCCCTTATTGTTTCCCCGGCAATTTTAGTGTCATCTGAAATTTTTTGAGATTTCCTGTAGGGGCCCCCTACAAGGTCATTAAAAAATTTTTTAAAAAATAGAACGGGCCCAAAAACGCCCCCGGGGGAAACCCCACTGTTAATTTTCCCCAAATTCTAATTTTTGTTCCATTAATGACCCCCCTTTTTTTCCCCTATCACAAACCCCTTTTTTTAAAACCCACTTACACAAATTTTTCCCCTTCCCCTTTTGCCCTCATTTTTTGTATAAAATTTTGTGTGGCACGTATAAAAAGTTTTTGAAAAGTCCATAACAGCACCCCCCCAGGGGGGTTCGGGGAATGCGCCGCTCCACCAGACGGAAAGGCAACATTTTACGCTAGAGTGGGCGAAATGTGACATTGGGACTGTGGCATGGGGGGTTTTTGGGGCAGGTTTTTGCGCCTGCGTTCAAATGTTTGCTAAAGGGAAATTAAACGCGGGGGGGGGAAAAAGGGGCGTGCTTGTGGTGGCGAATTTGTGCTTCAGAAATTTTTCAGGTGCAGGCCCGGGGAGGTTTGTTGCGGCCGGGCATGGGGGGGGTTTTTGGGCCCCTTGCTTTCAAAAAACAGAAAAAACCCTAGCAGTAAACATCAACGCACCCCTCCTCACTCGTGGAAATTTCCCCCAAAAAAAGGTGGGTTTGCTTGGGCTGACATGTGCCTGATCATTGGTGGTGGTCGGGCGCTGTTTTCGTACCCCGGGCTGATAGTGGAAAGGCAGGTGGGGCAAATGGCCTTTTTAAGTTTTCCCGGGCCCCCCAACTTAAAAAACCCCAGACCCCGGAAGACCGAACATTTGCCAGGCCCCTTTTGGGCCCTGTTTTTTTTCCCGGGGGAACGGTTGCCTCCCTTCGCCTGAAAAGCGCACCCCCTGCTTCGTACTGGCTTTTGTGATGTACCCCTCCCCCCCCTGTGAACTGCTGCCCGCTCTGCAATCCTCCTGCCATTAGGGTCAGCTACTGGATCACCCCCCAGGGCCCTTTTCCTTTTCCCCACCCTGTTTCCTCCCCAAACTTCCGGGCCCCAATTTGTTCTCATCATCGCCACCCCCTTTTTTAAAACACTTTGAAAACGTTCCTTTCGTCAAAACCCGGGCCTGCTAAAATTTTTTGGGCATCTGTAAATACCACTCCTCATGACCCACTTCAAGAGGAGGGGGCGACCCCCTTTTTTCTGGAAGGGTCTTTAAAACATTTTTC
The DNA here is from genome assembly GCA_033576535.1 of Allobates femoralis. Classification (NCBI taxonomy): domain Eukaryota; kingdom Metazoa; phylum Chordata; class Amphibia; order Anura; family Aromobatidae; genus Allobates; species Allobates femoralis. The sequence goes on along the minus strand of JARQOC010001889.1, from coordinate 13,346 downwards.
CCCCAGTGTCCTAGGGGGGGATCTGTAATGTCCGGGACGAAAAATTTGGGCCCCGGGGGGTGGGAAGGAGGATCATTTGGGGAAAAAGTGCGGTGCAGTATCACGGCAACTGACAGTTGCCCGGGGGGAAGACAGGGGTTTGTGGGGGTCCCCAAATTTTTGGGAACATTTCCGCTATCCAATAACAACCTGTTTGACACTGGTTTTGGGTTCAACAGGGTGTACTGCGGGCCCCAAAAATTTGGGACAGGCCCTTTCAGCGAGGAAGGGGCCCCTTTTGGTTGTTGCAAAATTTGGAGCTTCACACCCCTCGGCCTCTGCCTGCCCCACCATCAGCCCCTTTTCCCTTTTTCCCTTGCCAACCCCCTTTTTCCAAGGGGTTTGCGCTTTTTTCCTGTTAAGCACAACTGCCGGGTCACTTGGGAGGTCACAGGAAAAAAGGTTTTTTATTTCCCAAACCCCTTAAAAAGGGGTATAAGTCAACAGGTGGTGACTGTTGAGATGAAAAATTTTTGGGTTTTTTTTTCCCCCCAACTTGTAGAAACTTTTTGCCCTACAAAAGTGGGTGACTGTTGAGATGACAATAGTTGGATTTTAGTTCCCTAACTTTTAAAAAATTATGACGAAACAACAGTGTGGTGAGGGTTTAATGACAATAGTTGGTTTTATTTTTCCCCAACCCCGTAGAAACGATGAGTACAACAGGTGGGATGTTGAGATGACAAGGTTGGGTTTTTTTTCCCCCAAACCAGAAACGATAAACGTAAAAAAGTGTGGTGACTGTTGGAGATGAAAAGGGATTAGGTTTTTTTGTTCCCTAACCCGTAGAAAACTTAAAGTACAAAAGTGTGGGGGACGTTAGATGCCCAAGAGTTAGGATTTTTTTTCCCCCCAAATTTTTTAGAAACGTATGCTACAACAGGGGTTTACTGTTGAGATACAAAGTTTGGTTTTTTGTTCCCCTAACTTGTAAAAGTATAAACTAAAAAGGTGGTGACTGTTGAAAATGCAAATTTTTGGTTTTTTTTTTCCCCTAACTTGTAGAAACGAAAGAAACAAAGGGGTGGTGATGTTGAGATGACAAGAGTTAGGTTTTTTGTTCCCAAAATTTTTTAGAAACGATGACGTAAAAAGTGTGGGGACGTTGAATACAAGGTTGGGTTTTTTTTTCCCTAACTTGAGAAACTTTTGCGACAACATGGGGGGCCCGTTGAATGACAAGATTTTGGTTTTTTTGTTCCCTAACCTTAAAAAAATTTTACGTAAAAAAAGTTGGGGGGCTGTTGAGAGGGGCAAAGTTGGGTTTTAGTTCCCAACTTGTAAAAAAGAAGACGTACAACATGTGGGACTTTTTAGATACAAGAGTTAGGAGTTTTTTCCCTAACCTTTGAAACTTAGAGTAACAGTGGGTGACTGTTGAATGAAAAAATTTTGGTTTTTATTTCCCCCAACCTGAGAAACGTATGAGTAAACTGTGGTGACTTTGAATGACAAGAGTTGGTTTTTAATTTTCCCTAACTTTTAGAAACGTAGACGTACAACAGTGGGTGACGTTGGAACAAAGTTAGGTTTTTTAGTTCCCAAAACCGAAAAACTATGACGTAAAACGTGTGGGACGTTAATACAAGATTTGGATTTTAGTTCCCTAACTTTAGAAACTATGTTTTTCAACAGTGTGGGCTTTGGGGGGAAAAAAAAAAGGGTTAGGTTTTTAGTTCCCAAAACCCTTTAAAGAAACGTATAAACCAAAAAACATGTGGTGCCCTGTTGAGTTTACAATTTAAAGGATTTTTTTTTTAAAAAACCCCGTAAAAGTATGACGTACAAAAGTGGGCGAGGGTTTTGAGATGACAAAATTAGGATTTTTTTTCCCCTAACTTGTAAAACGTTTTGACGTCCAACAGTGGTGACGTTGAAAAGAAAAAATTTTGGGTTTTTTTATTCCCAAAACCCGTAAAAAGGGGATGACGTCAACGGGGGGTTTTTACTGTTGGATGACAAGATTTGGATTTTAGTTCCCTAACTTTAGAAATTTTTGACGTAAAAAAAGTGGGGACTTTTAGATAAAATGTTGGGTTTTTATTTTCCCCAACCTGAGAAACTATGACGACAACATGGGGTGACTTTTAGATGACAAGATTTGGATTTTTTTTCCCAACCTGTAGAAAAGAAGTACAACAGTGGTAAAGTTGGATGCAAAATTGGGTTTTTTAGTTCCCTAACCTGTAAAAAAACGTATGACGACAACAGTGGGGGACTTTTTAAAAAAGGGGGTTTAAATTTTTTTTTTCCCCAACTTGTAAACGTAGAGTCAACAGTTTTGGTGATTTGTTGAGATGAAAAGATTTTGGGTTTTTTTTTTCCCCCAAATGTAAAAACGTATGACTTTCAACAGGTGGTGACTGTTGAATACAAATTGGGTTTTTTTTGTTCCCAAAATTTGTAGAAACGTATGCCCACAACAGGGGGTGCTGTTGAAATACAAAGTTAGGATTTTATTTCCCCCCAATTTTAAAGAAAGTATACGTACAACAGTGTGTGACTGTTGAAAAAAACAAGTTTTTTGGGATTTTATTTCCCCCAAACCCGAAAACGTATGACGTACAACATGGGGATTTTTAGAGACAAAAGTTAGGATTTTGTTCCCAACCCTTAAAAAAGTAGACGTAAAAAAATGTGGGGATTTTTAATGCAAAGTTAGGTTTTTTTTTCCCCAACTTGTAGAAAACGAGACGTACAACAGGGTGGGACTGTTGAATGACAAAGTTGGGAAATTTATTTCCCCAAAATTGTAAAACAATGACGTACAACGGGTTGGGGGGTTTTTGTTTAACAAGGTTGGATTTTATTTTTCCCAAAACTTTTAAAAAATTATGACGTACAACAGGGGGTGACTGTTTAGATCCAAGAGTTAGGTTTTTTTATTTTCCCCTAACCTGTAAAAAAAATTTTTCGTACAACTGTGGGATTTTTGAAAAAAAAAGTTAGGTTTTTTGTTTCCCCAACTTTTTAAAAAACGTATGGGGGTACAACAGTGTGGGACGGGTTAAAAATGACAAGAGTTGGGGTTTTTGTTCCCAAAACCCGTATAAACTTATGACAAACAAAAGTGTGGGGATGTTGAATGAAAATATTTAGGTTTTATTTTCCCCAAACCTGTAGAAATTAGACTAAAACCCATGTGGTATGTTGGAAACAAGAGTTAGGATTTTGTTTTAACTTTAAAAACGTATGACGAAAAAACAGTGTGGTGACTGTTAAATGACAAGATTTTGGATTTTATTCCCAAAAACCTGTAAAACGATGACAAAAACAAGGGGGTTTTACTGTTGAGTAAACAAAGTTAGGTTTTTAGTTCCCTAACTTGTAAAAATTTTTGGACTTACAACAGTGTGGTGATTTTTTAATTTACAAGAGTTAGGATTTTTTTTCCCTAACCTGTAGAAACTATACGTACAAAGTGGGTGATGTTGAGATAAACAAAGTTAGGATTTTTTTCCCCCAACCCTTTAAAGAAACGTATGACGTCCCAAAATGTGGTGGGGTTGGTGACAAAGTTAGGATTTTATTTCCCCTAACTTGAAAAAACGTATGACGTAAACAGGGGGGTTGACGTTGAGATGCAAAGGGGTGGGGTTTTATTTCCCCCAACCTGAATAAAGGTATCCCAAACAAAATGTGGGGACTTGGGGAATGACAAAATTGGGGTTTTAGTTCCCTAATTTTAAAAACTTATAAAAGAACAACGTGTGGTGACTGTTGAAAAGACAAAAGTTGGAAATTTTAGTTCCCTAACTTGAGAAACTTATGACGTACAACGGGTGGGGGTGCCCTTTTAAATGACAATAGTTGGGTTTTTAGTTCCCTAACCTGTAAAAACTATACACAAAAGTGGGGGGAAATTTTTAGTTTTACAAAAATTTGGATTTTTTTTCCCCCTAACCGTAGAAACTATGACGAAAAACATGTGGTATGTTTAGATGACAAAGTTGGGATTTTATTTTCCCTAAAATTAGAAACGTATGAAAACAGGGGTGGGAACTGTTGGGGAATGAAAAAATTTTTTGGGGTTTTTTTTTTTAAAAAAATTTGTAAAATATACGTCAACAGTGTGGGACTTTTTAATGACAAGAGTTAGGATTTTTTTTTCCCCAACTTGAGAAAAATATGACGACAACATGTGGGACTTTTGATACAAGATTTTGGGTTTTTGTTCCCAAAATTGTAGAAAGGGGATGACGTACAACAGGGGGTGACTGTTTAAGAAAAAAGAGTTTGGATTTTTTTCCCTAACCTGTAAAACTATGCGACAACGGGGGTGACTGTTGAGATGCAAATTAGGGGTTTTAGTTCCCTAACCTGTAGAAAAGTATGACGTACAACAGTGTGGGACTGTTGAGATGACAAGAGTTAGTTTTTAGTTTCCCTAACTTGAGAACTTATGACGTACAACGGTGGTGACTGTTGAGATGACAAGATTAGGATTTTAGTTCCCCAACCCTTTAAAAATATGACGTACAAAAATGTGGTGACTGTTTAGATGACAAGAGTAGATTTTAGTTCCCAACTTGTAGAAACTTATGACGTAAACCCAAAATGTGGTGACTGTTGAGATGACAAGATTAGGATTTTAGTTCCCTAACCTGTAGAAACTTTGACGTACCGTGTGGTATGTTGAGATACAAAGGGTTTGGATTTTAGTTCCCTAACTTGTAGAAACGTATGACGACAACGTGTGGTGACGTTGAGATGACAAGAGTTAGATTTTATTCCCAACTTTTAAACTTTTGACTACAACAGGGGTACTGTTGAATGACAAAAGTTTGGATTTTTGTTTCCCCAACCCTTGAAACTATAGAAAACAGGTGGTATGTTGAATGACAAGATTAGGATTTTAGTTCCCAACTTTTAGAAAATTATACGTACAACAGTGTTGACTGTTTTTAGAAAGAAAAGAGTTAGATTTTAGTTCCCAAAAGTTTTTAAGGTACTACGTAACCCTTCCCCGGTGACTGTAAAAGGTTGAAGAAGGATTTTGTCCCCAACCGTATTAAGGGGAGTACTAACCTGTCTGGTGACTGTTTTTTATGACAAGAGTTTGGGTTTTAGTTCCCTAACCTTTTTAAAGGTACTATACACCTGTCTGGGGCTGTAATGGTTTAAACAGAGGTTTTAGTCCCTAACCCGTATTAAAAGGGAGTACGTACACCTGTCTGGTGACGTTTTGATGACAAGAGTTAGGATTTTAGTTCCCTAACCCGTATTAAGGTACTCGTAACCCGTCGTAAATTAATGGTTTGAAGAGAGGGTTTTAGTCCCCCAACCTGTATTAAGGGAGTACGTACACCGTCTGTTTTTACTGTTTTGATGACAAGAGTTAGGATTTTTAGTTCCCCAACCTGTATTAAGGGACTACTTACACCTGTCTGGTGACTGTAATGGTTTGAAGAGAGGATTTTTGTCCCTAACCTGTATTAAAGGGAGTACGTACACCCTGTCTGGTGACTGTTTTTGAGAAAGAGTTAGGATTTTGTTCCCTAACCTGTATTAAGGTAGACGTACCCTGTTGGTGACTGTAATGGTTTTAAGAAGGAAAATTTTGTCCCCAAACCCGTATTTGTATACGACAAACCCGTCTGGGACTGTGTTATGACAAGAGTAGGATTTTAGTTCCCTAACATTATTAAGTAGACGTACCCTGTCTGGTGCTGTAATGGTTCAAAGAGGATTTTTGTCCCTAACCTGTATTAAGGGAGTACGTACACCTGTCTGGGACTGTTTTATGACAAAGGTTAGGGTTTTTTGTTCCCTAAACCCGATTAAAGGGAGTACGTACACCTTTCTGGGGACTGTAATGGTTTGAAAAAGAGGATTTAAGTCCCCAACCTGTATTAAGGTACTAAGTACAAGAGTGTGGGACTCTAATGGTCACAGAAAAGCTTGGATTTCAATCTGTACACCCGCCTATATCCTCCTAGATTGTCCCGAGAAGGACGTTCTGGCATGGAAATCTTGGGGCTCCCATTTGGGTCACCCGCCTATTCCTCCAGATTAGTCCGGAAGGCTGTTGTGGTCAGCGCGTTTGCGCCCCGATCCGGGTCTACCCATGAGGGCCCCCCAAATCTGCCCTAATCGCCAACAGACACCCCCCTACATCACTGTTGGAAGGCTGTTTGGGCCAGCACAGCGCCCGGACTTTAAAAGGGTCGGTGAGCTGTTTCAGGCCGGGCCAAAACACTGTAACCACAACCAAAAAGGGCTGTGGCATTGCAGTGGTTGTCAGCCAATCCCCCGCACGTGGGGTGGCTCTCAAAAAGGGGCCCAACATGGAGAGTGACGACCACGAGCACAGCACGATATCCCGGGTTTAAATCGTGCTCGGGGAGCGCCCGAGTACAGGAACTCGTGCGAGAACGGTAGTGCCGACATGTTCGCTCAACATAATGCCTATACAAAAGTCCCCCCAGAAGGGGAACCCGCATGTCAGCAGTCATTTTAAACCCCTTGGCATCCCTTTACAGATCTTGAAGCTAAGCAGTGAAGCCTTGGTCAGGGGGTGGATGGGGAGACCTATGAGAGACCCAATAGAAGTCCTATGGGTGTAACCCTTTGGGAATGCAAAAGGGAGACCATGGGTGCATTGACTTTTGACAGGCCAAAGGGGGTAAGAGTAGAAGCCCTTGACTGAAATTAAAAATGACTTTTAAATGTTGCCTATGAAAAGTCCCCCCAAATGGGAACAGCATGTCAGCAGCCATTGTAAACCAAATTTTGATGCCCTTGACAGACTCTTGGCTAAGCAGGGGAAGGGTTTGGGCAGGGGCTGGAGAGAGACCCCCTAAAGGGCTCTAGGGTGACCCAATGGGATCAAAAGGCTGCATTGACTTTGACAGGGCCCGAGGGGGTGGTAAAGGGAAGCCCTTGACTGTAATTAAAACGACTTTTACTAATGTATCCATACAAACGTCCCCCCAGATGGGGGAAACCAGCAAAGTCAGCATCAGTAAACCATTGTGCCTCCTTGACAGACTTTGAAGCTAAGCAGTGAGAGCCTTTGGGCAGGGAGGGTGGGAGACCTCAGAGAGCCCAATAGAAGTCTCTTGGGTGACCCAATGGGAATCTCAATGGGGGACCATGGCGCATTGACTTTTTACAGGCCCAAAGGGCTGGTAAGAGAAAGCCATTGACTGTAATTAAAACTGACTTTTACTAATGTATGCCCATAAAAGTCCCACAGAGGGAAGCCACATGTCAGCACCTTGTAAAACCCCCTTGGCAGCCCTTTTCAGACTCTTAAGCAAGCAGTGAGAGCCTTGGTCACGGGCTGGATGGGGGACCTCATGAGGACCCCAAGGAAAGTCTCTATGGGTACCCAATGGGGAAATTTAATGGGGGACCATGGCTGCATTGGGCTTTTTACAGGGGACAGGGCTGGTAAGATAGAAGCATTGCTGTAATTAAAAAATGACTTTTACTAAAGTATGCCCAAAAAAGTCCCCCAGATGGGGAAGCCAGCATGTCCAGCCCTTTAACCCCTTGTGCATCCCTATAGACTCTTGAGCGAAGCAGTGTGCCTTGGTCGGGGGCTGATGGAGACCCCATGAGAGCCCCAAAAGAAGTCTCTATGGGTGACCCAAAGGAAGTCAATGGAAGACAAGGCTGCATTAAATTTTTTACAGGCCAAAGGGTGGTAAAGTAGAAGCCATTGACTTAATTAAAACTGACTTTTCTAATTTGCCTAACAAAAGTCCCACAATGGGAAAACCAGCATGTCAGCAGCCATTTTAAACCATTGGCAGCCCTTGACAGACTCTTGAAGCTAAGCATGAGGCCTTGGGCAGGGGGGATGGGAACCTCATGAGAGACCCAATGGAATTTTCTAGGGTGACCCATGGGGAAAGCAATGGGCGACAATGGCTGCATTACTTTTGACGGCCCAAAGGGCCATTTGACTTTAATTAAACGATTTTTACTAATGTTGCCTAAAAAAAATCCCCAAAGGAAAAGCCAGCATTTTCAGCACCATTGAAAAAACCCAATTGTGCATGCCTTGACAGACTCTTGAAGCTAAGCAGTGAGACCCTTGGTCGGGGGGCTGGATGGGAGACCTCTGAGAGCCCAATAGAATCCTAGGTGACCCAATGGAGTCCAGGGCCCTTCATTGACTTTTGACGGGCCCAGGGGGCTGGTAGAGGGAAGCCATTGATGAATTAAAACTGACTTTTACTAATGTATGCCTATACAAAAGCCCCACAATGGGAACCCAATGTCAGCAGCCATTGTAAACCCATTGTGCATGCCCTTGACAGACTCTTGAAGCTAAGCAGTGAGAGCCTTGGTCAGGGGATGGATGGGAGACCTCATGAGAGACCCAAAGAAGTCTCTATGGGTGATCCCAATGGGAATTCAATGGGAGACCATGGCTGCATTGACTTTTGACAGGCCAAAGGGCTGGTAAGAGTAGAAGCCATTGACTGTAATTAAAACTGACTTTTACTAATGTATGCTATAGAAAAGTCCACAGATGGGAAGCCAGCATGTCAGCAGCCATTGTAAACCATTTTGCATGCCCTTGACAGACTCTTGAAGCTAAGCAGTGAGAGCTTGGTCACGGGCTGGATGAGAGACCTCATGAGAGTCCCAATGGAAGTCTCTAATGGGTGACCCAATGGGAATCTCAATGGAGACATGGCGCATTGACTTTTGACAGGCCAAGGGCTGGTAAGAGTAGAAGCCATTGACTGTAATTAAAACTGACTTTTACTAATGTATGCCTATAGAAAAGTCCCACAGATGGGAAGCGCAGCATGTCAGCAGCCATTGTAAACCAATTGTGCATGCCCTTGACAGACTCTTGAAGCTAAGCAGTGAGAGCCTTGGTCAGGGGCTGGATGGGAGACCTCATGAGAGACCCAATAGAAGTCTCTATGGGTGACCCAATGGGAGTCCATGGCTGCATTGACTTTTGACAGGCCAGAGGGCTGGTAAGAGTGAAGCCATTGATTGTAATTAACACTGACTTTTACTAATGTATGCCTATACAAAAGTCCCACAGATGGGAACCCAGCATGTCAGCAGCCATTGTAAACCCATTGTGCATGCCCTTGACAGACTCTTGAAGCTAAGCAGTGAGATCCTTGGTCAGGGCTGGATGGGAGACCTCATGAGAGACCCAATAGAAGTCTCTATGGGTGACCCTATGGGAATCTCAATGGAAGACCATGGCTGCATTGACTTTTGACAGGCCAGGAGGGCTGGTAAGAGTGGAAGCCATTGATTGTAATTAAAACTGACTTTTACTAATGTATGCCTATACAAAAAAGTTTTTTTTTTTTTTTTTTTTTTTTTTTTTTTTTTTTTTTTTTTTTTTTTTTTTTTTTTTTTTTTTTTTTCCCACAGATGGGAAGCCAGCATTCAGCAGCCATTGTAAACCAATTGTGCATGCCCTTGACAGATTTTGAAGCTAAGCAGTGAGAGCCTTGGTCAGGGGCTGGATGGGAGCCCTTTTGGGGAGACCCAATAGAAGTCTTATGGGTGCCCCAAATGGGAATCTCAATGGGAGACCATGGCTGCATTGCTTTTGACAGGCCAAAGGGCTGGTAAGGTAGACCCATTGACTGTAATTAAAACTGACTTTTACTAATGTATGCCTATAAAAAGTCCCACAGATGGAAGCGAGCATGTCGCAGCCATTGTAAACCCCAATTGTGCATGCCTTGACAGACTCTTGAAGCTAAGCAGTGAGAGCCTTGTTCAGGGGCTGGAGGGGAGACCTCATGAGAGACCCAATAGAAGTCTCTATGGGGTCCCAATTGGGAATGCAATGAGCCCAGGGCTGCATTGACTTTTGACAGGCCAAAGGGCGGTAAGAGTGGAAGCCATTGATTGAAATTTAAAACTGACTTTTACTAATGTATGCTATAAAAAGTCCCACAGATGGGAAGCCAGCATGTCAGCAGCCATTGTAAACCCAATTGTGCATGCCCTTTGACAGACTCTGAAGCTAAGCAGTGAGAGCCTTGTTCAGGGCTGGATGGGAGACCTCATGAGAGCCCCAATAGAAGTCTCTATGGGTGCCCATTGGGAATTAAAGGGGGAGACATGGCTGCATTGCCTTTTGACGGGCCCAAAGGGCTGGTAAGAGTAGAAGCCATTGACTGTAATTAAAACTAATTTTTTACTAATGTATGAATATAAAAAAGTCCCACAGAAGGGAAGCCAGCATGTCAGCAGCCATTGTAAACCATTGTGCATCCCCTTGACAGACTCTTGAAGTAAGCAGTGAGAGCCTTGGTCAGGGCTGGATGGAGACCTCATGAGAGACCCAATAGAAGTCTCTATGGGTGTCCCATTGGGAATGTCAATGGAGACCATGGCTGCATTGACTTTGACAGGCCAAGGCTGGTAAGAGTAGAAGCCATTGACTGTAATTAAAACTGACTTTTACTAATGAAAACCCATTTTGGCATGCCTTGACAGATCTTGAAGCAAAGCAGTGGGGCCCTTTGGTCAGGGGGAGGGAAACCCTCATGAGAGCCCAATTAAAGTCTCTAGGGGTCCCCCTTTGGGGAATTTCAATGGGGCCCAGGGTCATTGACTTTTGACGGGCCCAAAGGGGGTAAGGTAAAAGCATTGACGAAAATTAAAAAACTGACTTTTACTAATGTATCCTATAGAAAAGTCCCACAGAGGGGAAAACCAGCATGTAGAAGCCATTGAAAAACCAATTTGGCATGCCTTGACGATCTTGAAGCTAAGCAGTGAGAGCCTTGGTAGGGGTGGAGGGGGAGCCTCATGAGAACCCAATAGAAGTCTCTAGGGGTGACCCAATGGGAGCCCATGGCTGCTTTGTTTTTGACGGGCCCAAAGGGGGTGGTAAGAGTGGAACCCTTGAGTAATTAAAAACGACTTTTCAAAAGTATGCTATACAAAGTCCACAGTGGGAACCGCATGTCAGCAGCCTTGAAAACCCTTTGTGCATCCCCTTGACGGGACTCTTGAACTAAGCAGTGGGGCCTTGGTCAGGGGTGGAGGGGAGACCTCATGAAACCCCAAATAGTTCTATGGGTGCCAAAACTTGGGCCTGGCTGCATTGACTTTGAAGGCCAAGGCTGGTAGAGTGAAGCCATGTGAAATAAAAATGCTTTTACTATGTATGTATAAAGCCCACATTTTTTTGGAAGCCAGCATGTCAGCACCATTGTAAACCATTGTGCATGCCCTTTTACAGACTCTAAAGCAAGCGTGAGAGCTTGGTCAGGGTGGGAAATGAGAGACCAATAGAGTCTTGGTGCCCATGGGAATTCAATGGGGACCATGGCTGCATGCTTTTGACAGGCCAAAGGGCTGGAAGAGTAGAAGCCTTGACTGTATTAAAACTGACTTTACTAATGTATGCCTATAAAAAGTCCCACAGAGGGAACCAGAATGTCAGCACCATTGTAAACCATTGGCAGCCTTGACAGACTCTTGAAGCTAAGAGTGGAGCTGGTCGGGCTGGATGGAGACCAAAAAAGAAGTCTCTATGGGTGACCCAATGGGAGCCTGGCTGCATGACTTTGACAGGCCAGAGGTGGTAAGAGTGAAGCATTGACTGTATTAAACTGCTTTTACTAATGATGCATAAAAGTCCCCAGATGGGAAGCCAGCATGTCACACCATGAAACCCATTGTGCATGCCTTGACAGACTCTAGCTAGCAGTGAGACTGGTCAGGGTGGAGGAGACCTCATGAGGACCCAAAGAAGTCTTATGGGGACCAGGAGAATCTCAACTGGGACCATGGCTGCATTAAATTTTGACGGGGCCAAGGGCTGGTAAGAGTAGAAGCCTTGACTGTAATTAAAACTGACTTTTACTAATGTATGCCTATAAAAAGTCCCCACAAAAGGGAACCCAGCATGTTCACACCATTGTAAAACCACATTTGCATCCCCTTGCCCAGTATCTTGAAGTAACGGGTGAGGAGCCTTGGTCAGGGCTGATTGGGGCCATAAATGGAGAGACCCAATGGAAGCCTATGGGTGACCCAAGGGATTCAATGGGAAAACCCCATGTGCTTGATTGACTTTTACGGGCCCAAAGGGTTTGGAAAAGAGTAGAAGCCATTGACTGTAATTTTAAAACTGATCTTTTACTAATGTAGCTATAGAAAAAGTCCCACAGATTGGGAAGCAGAAAGGGCCCAGAGCCAATTGTAAACCAATTGGGCATGCCCTTGAAGACCTTGAAGCTAAGCAGTGAAGAGCTTGGTCAGGGCCTGGAGGGGAGACCTCATGAAAAGACCAAAAAAAAGTCTCTATGGGGACCCAAGGAGTCCTCCGGCTGCATTTGACTTTTGAACAGGCCAGGGTTTGGTAAGGTGGAAGCCATTGACTGTAATTAATGACTTTTACTAATGTATGCCTATAAAAAGCCCCACAGATGGGAAGCAGCAGGGCAGCAGCCATTGTAAACCAATTGTGCATGCCCTTGCCCAGACTCTTGAAGTTTAAGCAGTGAAGCCTTGGTCAGGGGCGGAGGAACTCATGAGAACCCAAATAAAAAGTCTTTCTAAATGGGATCCCAATGGGAGCCCAAAGGGCTTGACTTTGACAGGCCAGAGGGCTTAAGAGGGAAGCCATTGATGTAATTAAAACTGACATTTACTAATGTATGCCTATAAAACAAGTCCCACAGATGGAAAGCCCAAACATGTCAGCACCATTTGTAAACCCAAATTGTCATCCCTTGACAGACTCTTGAAGCTAAGCAGTGAGACCTTGGTCAGGGCTGGATGGGAGACCTCATGAGAGACCCAAATAGAAGTCTCAAAGGGTGCCCCTTTGGGAATTCAAGGGGAGACCATGGCTGCTTTTTTTGACGGGGGGGGAAGGGAAAAGGGTTTTTGGGCCCGGTGGGGAAGGTGGGCCCTTTTTTGGGGGGCCCAGGGGGGGGGTGGGGGGGGGGGACCCGGGGGGGGAAAAAACCCCGGGGAAAAGGGGGGGCCGGGGGACTTTTGACAGGCCAGAGGGCTGGTAAGAGTGGAAGCCATTGATGAAATTTAAAATGCCCTTTTACAAATGTAAGCCAAAACAAAAGTCCCCAAGGGAAAGCCAGCATGTCAGCACCATTGAAAAACCCATTGTGCAGCCCTTGCAGTTTGAAGCAAAGCAGTGAGACCTTGGTCAGGGGGGAGGGAGACCTCTGGAGACCCAAAAGAAGTCTCTATGGGTGACCCAAGGGGAATCTAAAGGGAGACCATGGCTGCATTGACTTTTGACGGGGCCAAAGGGCGGGGTAAGAGTGGAACCATGACTTAATTAAAACTGACTTTTTTTTTTTTTTTTAAAATTTTTCCCCTTTAAA
>JARQOC010001888.1:0-33199 GCA_033576535.1 Allobates femoralis | reverse complement strand
ACTCCTCAGCTTAGGCTCTTCCAGGACGTGTGTAGCCTTTCAACCTTTACATCTCAGCTACTTCAGCCTACTGTCTTCCTTCACTCCTCCCCCTCTCTATATACTGTCAGTCACCTGACCTTCTGGTGTGCCCAACCCACTCCTCATCCACCACCCCTCTGGTCTCATATAGTGTCTAACCTCAGGGCTGGATGTGACCTCCTTCTATGCGTGGGGATGTGGGCTGTGAGGGTGTAGTGTTTACTATGTCCTAACTGCCTGGCTGCAGTACCCTTCTGTGGCCACCTGATCGCAGGGGCGCCACATATGTCCGTGCCTCCGGCATGTGTCGGCACGGACCGCACACATGTCGGAGGCACGGATGTGTGAAACCGGCCTGATGGGGCTTAAATACTGTCTTTCACCTCCCCTATGCACTGGCTGGGGGAGAGTGATTACATCAATATCTAGCACCTGAGCCTGCCCCTACATAATGGAGTCTGGCTGTATCCTGCTAAGTGCATTAGTTGATAGATCCTGTGGCTGTGTGCAGCTGGTGTAGCATACAGACGCTCAGCACCATATGTACCAGTGTGAATGGCGCCCTTTATATGCAAACATCTGTGTGCATAGTAAATGCTGCCAGTCACCTCCCCCATGTATTGGCCTGTTGAAAGTGATTACATCAGTATCTAGCACCTGTACCTGCCCCTACAATATGGAGTCTGGCTGGATCCTGCCAAGTGCATCAGTTGATAGCTTTCTGTGGCTATACACGGTATGTTTCCTTGACATTTGTCTTTTTATGTTTTGAACAGTGCACATCTACCAATGGCACAAAGTGTTAGGCTACGTTCACACATCGCGTATTTTGCGTGGTTTTTTACGCGCGTATTTGCTCCAAAAAACGCATGTGCGTCTGCATTTTACAGCAAAGTGAATGGACATTCACTTTGTGCCTTGCAGACATCGCGTATTTAAACGCAGCGTTTTTGGAGCAAAAAACGCGCGCGTAAAAAGAATGAACATGTCAATTCTTTGCGTTTTTTTACGCGCGCGTTTCCATAGGCCCCATTATAAAAACGCGCGTCTAAATGCGCGATTGAAGTAGAAGTGAGTTATTCTCTCGCGTATTCTTATCGCGGTTTCCCCTTGAAAAGACGCGCGTAAAAAAACGCGATAAAATACGCGAATGTGTGAACGCAGCCTTAGGCTGCTTTCACACAGCGTTTTTATGCTGTCCGAGGGGAGCAGACTTTTTGCTGCTCCCCTCGGACAGCATCGGATCCAAACTGATGACTGCAATCGGATGCCAAATAGGCATCCGATCCTGATATTTTGCAGCATCAGCTGGATCCTGTCCCTGCTCCTCCTGTCATCTCTTCCTCCTTCTCTCTCCCTCCTGTCACCTTTGTCCCCCCGTGTCTCCCCTCTTTGCACCCCCTCTTTGTCCCCCTGTGTCTCCCCTGTGTCTCCCCTCTTTGTCCCCCTGTGTCTCCCCTCTTTGTCCCCCTGTGTCTCCCCTCTTTGTCCCCCTGTGTCTCCCCTCTTTGTCCCCCTGTGTCTCCCCTCTTTGTCCCCCTGTGTCTCCCCTGTGTCTCCCCTCTTTGTCCCCCTGTGTCTCCCCTGTGTCTCCCCTCTTTGTCCCCCTGTGTCTCCCCTGTGTCTCCCCTCTTTGTCCCCCTGTGTCTCCCCTCTATCTCCCCCCTCTTTGCTCCCCTGTTTGCAGCCCTTAAAAAATAAAAAAAACTTCATTCTCACCTCTCCGCGACACCCGCGCTGCTTCCAGCTTCTTCTGATCAACAGGACCTGGCGTGATGTCACAGTCACATGGCCGGTTACCGCGGTAACCGGCCATGTGACTCAACTGTGACGTCAGGCCAGGTCCTAGACGCACAGAGCGCTGGAGGCATCGCTGGATCGTGGAGAGGTGAGAATGAAGTTTTTTTTTATTTTTAACCCTTTATTTTCAGGAGATATCACTTCTGCAATGTATGAATATACATTGCAGAAGTGATATTACATGGCACAGAGCGGTGTTAGTGTACTGAGCATGCTCAGTACACTAACATCGGGTCCGAGGAGACATCAGCTGTTTCCTCGGATCCTCGCTCCATAGGCCCCATGTTATTTGGCACGGATCAGGTCGGATCCAATTCGGTCCGATCTGACCCGCTGTGCCAAAAATCGCAGCAGGCTGCGATTTTGGGCACAGCAAAAAATCGGCCAGGATCGGATCCGACCAAAATCGGATGCCAATAAGGCCAAATCCGATGTGATCCGTGCCCATAGGATAACATGGGGCCCTTAGGGTGCTTTCACACAGCGTTTTTCTGTGATCCGTGGCTGTCCGTTGTAAAACTGACAGCCATGGATCCGATTTTGGCCCCATGTTATCCTATGGGCACGGATCACATCGGATTTGGCCTTATTGGCATCCGATTTTTGTCGGATCCGATCCTGGCCGTTTTTTTGCTGTGCCCAAAATCGCAGCCTGCTGCGATTTTTGGCACAGCGGGTCAGATCGGACCGAATTGGATCCGACATGATCCGCGCCAAATAACATGGGGCCTATGGAGCGCGGGTCCGAGGAAACAGCTGAGCGTTCCTCGGACCCGATGTTAGTGTACTGAGCATGCTCAGTACACTAACACCGCTCTGTGCCATGTAATATCACTTCTGCAATGTATATTCATACATTGCAGAAGTGACATCTCCTGAAAATAAAGGGTTAAAAATAAAAAAAACTTCATTCTCACCTCTCCACGATCCAGCGATGCCTCCAGCGCTCTGTGCCTTTAGGACCTGGCCTGACGTCACAGTTGAGTCACATGGCCGGTTACCGCGGTAACCGGTCATGTGACTGTGACATCACGCCAGGTCCTGTTGATCAGAAGAAGCTGGAAGCAGCGCGGGTGTCGCGGAGAGGTGAGAATGAAGTTTTTTTATTTTTTAAGGTCTGCAAACAGGGGAGCAAAGAGGGGGAGATAGAGGGGGAGACACAGGGGAGACACAGGGGGACAAAGAGGGGAGACACAGGGGGGACAAAGAGGGGGAGACACAGGGGAGACACAGGGGGACAAAGAGGGGAGACACAGGGGGGACAAAGAGGGGAGACACAGGGGAGACACAGGGGGACAAAGAGGGGAGACACAGGGGGACAAAGAGGGGGAGACACAGGGGAGACACAGGGGGACAAAGAGGGGAGACACAGGGGGGACAAAGAGGGGAGACACAGGGGAGACACAGGGGGACAAAGAGGGGAGACACAGGGGGGACAAAGAGGGGAGACACAGGGGGACAAAGAGGGGAGACACAGGGGGACAAAGAGGGGAGACACAGGGGAGACACAGGGGAGACACAGGGGGACAAAGAGGGGAGACAAAGAGGGGAGACACAGGGGGACAAAGAGGGGAGACACAGGGGGACAAAGAGGGGAGACACAGGGGAGACACAGGGGAGACACAGGGGAGACACAGGGGGACAAAGAGGGGAGACACAGGGGGACAAAGAGGGGAGACACAGGGGAGACACAGGGGGAGACACAGGGGGGAGACACAGGGGGACAAAGAGGGGAGACACAGGGGAGACAGAGGGGGTGCAAAGAGGGGAGACAGAGGGGGACAAGGAGGGGAGACACAGGGGGACAAAGGTGACAGGAGGGAGAGAGAAGGGGGACGAGATGACAGGAGGAGCAGGGACAGGATCCAGCTGATGCTGCAAAATATCGGAATCGGATGCCTAATTGGCATCTGATTGCAGTCATCAGTTTGGATCCGATGCTGTCCGAGGGGAGCAGCAAAAAGTCTGATCCCCTCGGACAGCACAAAAACGCTGTGTGAAAGCAGCCTTAGGAGTATCTTCTCCCTCATTATAGATCACAACATACAGTATGTGAATGCATCAAACAAACCATCAATGACATGTACAGTATCTCCCGACACCAGCAGCGCTCATGTATCCCACATAATGGCATGTGACCACAGGATGTTTATCCAGCAGTCCTGAACGCAGAAAAACTGGTCCTGGTTGCAAGGATCGTAGAGTCCTTGCCAGGAGATTTGCTGCGTTTAGGTCCTGCATTTTTCGTGTGTCTTTGCTGCGTTTTTTCTGAGTTTATGCCATTGACTGCAGGAAAAATAGAACATGTCAATTCTTTCCCATCCGCAGCAAAACCGCAGGGATTTGACAGTTCTTGACACTTGTAAAACCAATGTGTGGGCACAATGTTTCTGTGAAATACATTGGTTTTGCTGGGAATCAAAACCGCAGGCACAGATTGGTATACATTACCATAAAACCAATGGTCTCATCTCTCCTATAGAGTCCCAGTTGTGTTCATATTTTTAAGCAAGGACTCTGGCAAATTGTAGGTGCATGGGCTTTAGGAGAGCCTTCCTTCATGGATGACCCCATACATGCCATTGCTCTGCACTGTACGCCGGATTGTGTCATGGTTCACACACTCATCCCAGTTTAGCGTTCCACTTCTTAAGATATTTGCAGTGAATTTGTGTGTTAATATTCTTCAACCTTACTCATCCAAAGATGCTCCTATTTAGGTGATAACTTCAGTGATCTGTTTTCTTTGCTAAAGAGAATCAGCAGACTTTTGCTAAATAATCTGAGAGCAGCATGATGTAGGTGCAGAGAGCCTGATGTGTCACTTACTGGACTGCTTGGTGCCATTTTAATAAAATCCCTGTTTTTCTTTGCTGTAGATGTAGCAGCGCTCAGAATGGTGAGCTGTGTATAAAAACACCCAAACCACTGATTGGCATCTTACTGTGTACAGCCTGACGATCAGTGATGTGGGTGAGGTTACACAGATTAGCTGGACTGGCCTGCATGTGAGACCAAGTCTTGCAGTGATAATCTCATACTGATAAAACACTGATTGTATTGAAACTATAATTCACAGCCTAATAAGTGACACCCTGCATCAAGTGATGTTTCTTGCCCTATAATTATTCTGGTCTCAGATTAAAAGACGACAACCTGCTGATTGATTTGACTCACCCCGTGAGGATACTTGTTCTATGTTGTCCGGGGAATGGGATGTCACGGTGGCGCAACCCGGTCTGTGGCCCAGGAGCGGTCAATAAAAAGGGAGGAAGTTCATGGAATAGGGGAAGTAATGGGGATTTAGGGGTGGTTGTCATAACACCACCCATCGTATTCGGCTATTAGTGGCTGGTGCTGCGGTGGAGGACTTCTGGGGGTGCTGGGATGGCAGCTGTGGTTGTTTCGCTCCCCACGGGTGGAGCGGTTCCCTAGGGCAACCGATGAAGTATTAGGTGATGGAGGTCCAGCAGGGTTGTTTCTGGCGGGGTAGCGGAGTTGGATCGATTCTATGGCAGGACTCCTGCTGCCGCCTGCGCGGCTTATCAGTCTACTGCTCCTCAAATGAACAGTCTCGCACACAGTTCTGAGTTTCCAACCCAGTATACTTCACTTTTTCTCCCGTAGCACCACAGGGTACAGTTCTGGGTTCAGTTGCAGTCTGCATAGTCTTCAGCAATCAGGGTAGATTGTCCAAGACACCCCCTTTTGTGTTCCTTCCTTCTCGGGTTGCTCTTTGTCAGCGCTGCCTGTTTGCTTAACTCCTGCACACGCCTCCTCAAACAGTGCCCCAATCCTGCAACCACGGATTCTGTCGGGTGACCGGTACCAAGTCCCCTGACCCTAGTACGGCTACATTCTCGGCGGATGTGTCGGTAGTCAGCTACAGCTCCTCTAGATCTCGTGGCCGCTGGTTCTGTAGTTTGAGTGTAGTCTCCTCGCCACCTCCAGGGCTGGTCCCCTGGTTCTCAACCTGTCCCTCTGCTTCACTTCAGATTCGGGCGCATGGGTGGATCACTCGCCGCCCGTACCCCTAGGGCTCCCTCTGCCTCTCTGCAGTCTGCTGTTCGGGACCCAGGACAAACCTCATCTCCACTTCAGTCCT
This sequence comes from Allobates femoralis, assembly GCA_033576535.1. NCBI lineage: Eukaryota > Metazoa > Chordata > Amphibia > Anura > Aromobatidae > Allobates > Allobates femoralis. The sequence goes on along the minus strand of JARQOC010001888.1, from coordinate 27,273 downwards.
CCTGGACCTTCTCCGTTCACTGCTCCCACATTCTCCTCTCTCTCCTGACTGATTTCACACCTATTGGCTGACTACTTCCTGTTCTTTCCTTTTCTACTTCCTGACTGCTCCTCTACTTACTTCCCTCTCTCCACCTCTCTCTCCGCCATGCCACTGCCTACCTGGGCCCTCCCACTATTGGGTCCACCCGCCATCCCAGGGACTGGGTGTGTTGGGTGCTTTTGTGGGTGTCCGGACTTACCATCCCGTTTACTGAACAGGAATACCACACCTGTGGATTGGGTGCAGTACCCCTCTGTGGCGACCAGACCGCAGGGGCGCCACAGATTCCCTTAAAATAACATCTGTCTACAGAACATCAGTATAAAGAATAATTGGAGTTCAGTTCTTGTTAATTACAATTATTATGTAGCTTTGCATCGAAGACTTTCAATGGGTTGTTTTTTTTTTTTGTTTTTTTTTTCATGGACTTGAATTAATTTAAGAAAATATGTTCTTTGGGTAAGCAAAAATCTATGGCCACATGTATGGGGGACTCAGAAAGGAAACTACCTAAGTTTTCTGGCAAATCTGTTGGGGTGTACTGATTTATTTGGGGTTTGTCTTGTTAGGGCGTACTTGCATATGTCTATCAAACACAAGGATGGCCTTGTTGTCTCAATATAAACAAATCCACATGAAATGTATCTGTATTCACAGGTTGCCAGTTAATAAGAGTTAGGTAGGATAAGTTATGAGTTGCAGAGACGAGGTGCGGTGCCAGAAATGTTTCTTGTTGGAGGTTACAACCATGTATGTTCTCAAAACAGTTTACAGTATGGCTATGAATTGTATACTCTTCACTTGTGATACATTTGTGATTGATTTATTTCTCTTGACTTCTGAACTAATTGCCTGTAAGACATTTTTCACCTTCCTTCTCTCCAAATAAGATACCTAGTCCCAAGGAAATGTGTGTAAGGGCCCCGTTACACAACGATGTCCCAGCAACCCGATCAACGATCGGTATCGCTGGACCATCGTTATCTGATCGCTGGTGAGCTGTCACTAAGGCAGACTCACCAGCGACCAGCCACCCGTGCAACGACCTCGACATCGTGGAAAGGAATATAAAATATTCTTTTCCATGATGTCGAGGTCCCGCTACGCTGGGGTAAGCAAGAGAATGCTGGTAACCAGGATAAACATCGGGTTACTAAGCGCAGCACCCTGGTAACCAGGGTACACATCGGGTTACTAAGTAGAGCGCTGCGCTTAGTAACCCGATGTTTATTCTGGTTACCAGTGTTCTCCCGCTTAGTATCCCAATGTGTTCCTTGGTTACCAGGGAACACATCGGGTTAGAAGGGCGTCGCACACGCTAATGTGTGCTGCCCAGCGGGCGACCAACGATGGGGAAATGGCGCTGGCCAGCGGGCGACCAACGATGGGGAAATGGCGCTGGCCATTTACCAACAATCAGCAAGCTGATTGCTGGTCGTTGCTGCATGTCACACGCAGCGACATTGCTACGAGGTCGCTGCAATATTGTTAACGATGTCGCTACGTGTAAGCCGGCCTTAAGACATCCGTGTCAGAATCACACTCGTGTATAGATTGTGTCATCCTTAAGACTCAGCTCCAACTTTTATAAACACAATATATCGTAAATTGCCTGTTTGCTATTTGATACAGTGGCGGACATGTCAATGGTGCAACCTGTGCGGCCACACGGGGGCCCAAGAGGTGAGGAGACATCATCCACCTCCAAAGCAGATGGAATTCTGCATTCTGATTAATTATAATTTTGGGCTGCAAAGGGTCTATATACATTTCTAGCACCAGGGTCGTCTTGTGTTAATGTCTACCAATAGTTATGGGCAAACCCACCAATGTTCGGGTTTGGAGGCCCTGACCGGATTTTTTCGAGTTCGGGGCCAAACGTGACTCTGTTGAGTTTGTACTCAGGCTTTAACATTATGATATAGGGGCTGGGGGCCTGTAAAAAGAATGAATATTGTGATTAAACAGCAGCTCATACTTACCGGCGTCCGGCCACTTGTACTTCCTCATTAACTTGAGGATATGCCCTACAGAGGGCGGAACAGCCAATTACAGACGCTGTCACAGAGAATGGGCATCTATGGTTGGCCGTTGGATTAACCTGGAAACAGCCAATACGTTCTAGTTTAGTACATGCTAGAATGTATGGGCTGTTTCCAGTTTACTCCAACAGCCAATCACAGATGCCCAGTCTCTAATTGGCTGTTCCACCCTCAGCAGTGAATACCCAGGAGGTTAATGCCCCGGAAGTACAAATGGCCGGAAGCCGGTAAGAATGAGCTGCTGTTTCATGCTATTATCTTTCTTTTTACAGCCCCCAGCCCCCTAAACCAAACCCAACCTGTAACATGGACTTCCCAGGGAATCATGCAGATTTGTGCCAAAATTGCCCTAAAAAAAGCAACGAAAATGCAATAAAATGCACAGTGTGCACAAGGCCAAATTGACCTTAAAGGGATATTGACGTGGCCAAAGACTAGAAAGTATTATACAATAAATAAACATCACTTACACTTTAATCTCTTGCCCATCCAGTGCCATCACTCCTGTAATGATCTCCTGTCCATCATTCATTCATCCATCCATCCACAGTAGCCAATCACTGGCTTCAGCATGTAATCACTGAGATTGATTTAATAAATTATGTAATTAATGGACAAGAGTTACCGTAATTTTTTCTGTTAATGGCGGAAATGAACAAAGTTGTAGATGGGTGAGTTATGCTTTCCATGTTTGAAAACCCCATTTAAGATTAATTCAAATGGCCCTAATATACAGTATCTACAAGAGAATGGATCATAAGAGAATAACACACTGTTAAAATTAGAGTTGGGTATTAATTTAGATTTTAGTATTTGTTTAACATATCACTATTTGTTAATAATTACCGTAAACATATAATTTTCGCACCTTTTTAGACGCTAACTTCATGTTGTTTCAGGAAATGCACTTGTACATTAGCCACAATAGACTGACTTAGACCTCATCTTTTGTATTAAGGCCTCTAATTATCGTGTGCAAAGGTCCTTGTAAAGGGAGGAGGACAGGGGCGTAACTATAATAGGTGCAGGGGTTGCAATCGCACTCGGGCCCTGCCGCCTAGGGGGGCCCCAAAAGTCCCTTTGGCCTATAGAAAAAGACTAAAATGATTAAACATTTCCAATAATTGGGGGCCCCGTTGGAGCTTTCGCATCAGGGCCCCTGGGCCTGAAGTTACGCCACTGGAGGAGATGAGCTGTGACATCAGCTATGGTGATCATGTGTTACCAGCTGTGTATGGAGGAGTTACCTGTGATTGTGGTAGTAGAAGAAATCCAGCTCAACATTATAAAATCTTCAACTTTGTTCCTTAACCCGTCTCCACTATTCACCACCATCATAGACATTCACCATCACTGCCCCGGGGAATACAGTACTGCCCACGGGAACTATTCCATCTCTGCTGCCATCACATCATCCCCAAAGGTTCTGTGGCAGCGGCGGCCCCATTACTGGCCGCACACAGTGGGTGACGTCACGACTGACATTTCCCCTGTAAATACACCCTTTTATTTGCCAGTGCCCGGGACACGGTCCGGAGCAGGACCCCGTGACACTCCCCTGAAGCAGACACGGTCCGGTACCGAGTACCCTCGTCCCAGTGGGCTCGACATACTATCCTGCGCAAACGACACAATGACCTTATGTTCCACCGTGTAGATTTTGCATTGGGTACCAAGATCAGCATGCTCCTCTGCCTACATACTGTATACTACCCTGTGATGGTGTGATATGGTGGTTTATATTTTACTGCATTTTACAAGTGTTGTTGCTATATTGTGTATGCTCTGTGAGGCTACGCTTGCTGGATCTAGTAGGGGTACACTCACTTGCCAGCGAAATTGACGCACACAGCAATCGGTTCTGTTTAAATAAAGTCCATTTTTTTTATTACTCCTCCTAAACCAGACTCCGGAACCACATAACAGAATGAGCCTTGCTTTGGCTGTTCAGTAATACACCTGATTCTGTCTTTCCCTGCTGGAATTGTCCATACAGATCCCAAGTCCATTACCTCTTTGGAGATTTTGTGCAGCCTTCAGCACCCAGTGTCCTCACAGAGGCAGGGTCTCCAGTCCAGCCAAACTATATCCTGCTCCCCTTTGCAGGATATAGGAAAACACTCCTCTTCCCAGAACCAGTCACCTGATATCCCACCTGACCTAGTCACAGGTGGGAAGCTGGGCTTAATTAGAAACCCACAGAGCTATATGCATTTCACTCTTCTGTGTCCTGCTGTAAGACACAGTATAACGTTCATATTACATCATACCCCTGCCTGTGCAATGTAGACCAGCCATGCATACCATGGCTGGCCGCCATATCACAACTCCCCTTCCCGCACTTCCTTTGTACTCCTTACACTCCTGAAGATCTGATATTTGAATTACTGTGAACATCTCCTTATTTGGTCATTCTAGTCCTCTGCCTGTAGAGGTTTGTATTCACTACCTTCCCCCGTGGAGTGCGTCAATAGACCTGGTTTTGGATATGGAAGGTGGTTGGGGGAAGGAGAGGTAGAGTGTTTTCACTCTGTTGTGTTGAGACCAGCTCCACAAAGGGAGAGACACCCTGATAAACCTGGATGTACAGTATACTGCTGGATTGTTTTATGGCTTTTTTCTGAATGTTTTATGGATTTTTATGTTTTCACGCAATAAAGGTTCTTGGGCTGTTCACGCATTTATCGCTCTGTTGATTGTAGGATATACCGGAGATGGACCCCGTGACATACCCTATATAGTAATAGACGAGAGTGTTGGCACCCTTGAAGTTGTTTCCGAAAACGAAGTATTTTTTATAGAAAATTATTATAATTGACTTTCGGTACACGTGTTTATTTCCTTTGTGTATTGGAACAACAAAAAATAATAGGGGGAAAATTGCTGTTGAGTGAAGACGCCTCAAATATGAGAAACCGGGAGCAGATTTTAAAGAGGCCAAAACTCCAGGTGAGAAGAAGCTTGTGGATGGATATAGGAAGCGATTGATCGGAGCAATTAATTCCAAAGGCTGTGCAACCAAATATTAAGATGAGGGTGGAACAATTTTGTCCAGACCATTTTTTTTAAGTTTTGTGTGAAATTAAGTTGTAATAGCAGTAATTTTCTGGGAGAAATAATTTTGTTACAACCACGACTGTAAAAAGTTTCCATAAGGGTTGGGGACCTCTTGTTAGTTCGGCCCAAAGCAAAGGTAACACAAAGTGTGTTTATTCAAGAATTGGGTCACCACGCTCGTATTCGTCTTATTTCGCCTGTTCTATTTATTACAAAAACCCCTCCTGTTTATACTATGAGCTCATCCTGGGCAACCGCTGACACGAGGGCAGAAACTGGGATTGTGAAGTGTAAATACTGTATAAATACATGGAGGGGCAGCGTCACCAGCTTCATGTGTGCGCTGTCGACTGCCCGGGGTTTTGCTGAACACAATTCGGTTTGAGAAAGAAAATATTTGTTTCCATTGTGATTCTTGGCCGAGCATCTTTCAGATTCCACTGTGCAGTTTTTTTCCAAATGAGGATGCAGCTTACATTAGTGAAAGGAAAGATTTCAAGTCTTTCATTCTGCTCAGCAGGAAACATACAAATTCTATTAGAGGAAAATTATAAGTCACAAATTGTTTCTGGCTTGAAACAAAAAAATAATTTTTTTTTTTTTTTTTTTTAATGCGACACCATCATGTCTCATGACCAAGTGGCTGTGGACTGCCAAATACAAGAAATATAGGATCTGGAGACTCAAGCAAAAACGTATGTTTTTGATAGGCAAGAAAATGCTGCATTTGTATGTGTTTTTATCTTGACCCGTCCTGTGTTTTCTTACAGAAATGAGAATTTGACTATATATTCGTATTATCATGGGTAGAGAGAGGAATCTCCAGAACTATTCTGAGCATGCTCAAAGTACTCAACATATGCACAGTGTGCAATCCTGATCCGGTTCGGTTGCATTCACTGGATGCGGCGTTGTTGCGCCGCATTCACTGGACGCGGCGTTGTTGCGCCGCATTCACTGGATGCGGCGTTGTTGTGCCGCATCCAGACACATCAGGATTTTAGAAGTGCAGTGAAATCGCAAAATGGTGCGGCCGAGGGTGCAGACATAATGCCGCACTCACCTGCATCCGGTGAAATCCAGATGCCACCTGACGTCCCTGCAGGGATGGGCTGGCAGATCTTGCCCAGGGGAGCAGTGCACTTTTCCCAGCCTGTGGCGCCAAGTGAGGACCAGGGTGGGGGGAAGGTGTGCTAGCGGCCAAGTGAGGACCCGGGGAGGGGGGTGCTTGCTAGCGCTCCATGGGCCAAGTGAGAGCGAGGGAGGCGCTGGTGCTGTTTAGCTCACCTGCCAGCTGGCTGCTCCTGCCGCTCCGGTCCCGCGTCCCGCCTGCTGCGTCCCGTGTCCCGCTGTGAATCAAGAAATCGAGTGAGTGCGGCCGCTGCTCTCACTGTGGGGGCGGCCCTAAACTGGGGCTAAACCACCGGCCTGAGGGGGCAAATGCTTCCCTGCCACCTGGGCCAGTCCGCCCCTGTGTCCCTGCATCCCCATGTTAAGTATAGGGACACATGCCTGATCAGGAGGCATTAGGGCTTCGGCAGACTCCAACACGGTGTGAAACCAACCTTACAACAGATTTATTTACAGTTGAAAACAGAAGTTTACATACACTATATAAAAAGACACATTCGCATGATTATCTGACATGAAATCAGAATAAACCTTTCCCTTTTTAGGTCCACTAGGATTAATAATTCATATTTGCCAAATACCAGAATAATGAGAATGTTTTAAGGCATTTTTATTACTTTCTGCAAAGTCACTAGTTTACAAACACTAATGGCCACTTTACACGTCCTGATTAGTGATGAGCGAGCACTAAAATGCTCGGGTGCTCGGTGCTCTGGCCGAGCATCTCAAGATACTCTTGTACTCGGCCAGAGCACCGAGCCCAATGTAAGTCAATGAGTGACAGGCTCCGCCCACAGACTTCCGGTTATAAAACGAGTAATTCCGGATAAGGGCGGGAGGGGGGGCTTTTTAAAATCGCCGCAGCATATAACACCTTGCTGTGGCCCCCAGAGGGATCCTATCAATTAATCTGCTCCCTGTATGGTGCCAGCTCACTGTGTGCACTGAAGGGAGCAGTGTATGTGTCTAAGATCGCTATTTATAACCGAGTAGTCCGAACATCTCGGCAGTACTCGGTGCTCGCCGAGCACCCCGAGTACCGAGATACTCGTGTGAGTACCGAGTCGCGCCGAGCATACTCGCTCATCACTAGTCCTGATATCGTCGTCCAACTTCGATAAAAAGTCACGTGGTTCGTGCGTTAGCGCCGATATCGTTCGTGCGTTGTATGGTGTAAATGTGCAATTCGATGCAAGAACGATGTAAAAACGATATCGGGGGAGAAATGAGCATGCTCTCCTACTGCCCGATATTGGATGGACACCGACTTGGAGAGCAACTTCCCCTATTCACTCCCATGTTAAATGGTCGTTCCCTGGTTCGCGGGTACAAGGGGGCGTATACATCGCAGTTGTGTTGCCTGCTGATATCTCCCTGTGTGACATCTCCTATGCGATCTTGGATTTCAGCCAAAAAAATGTGTGCTCCCGTGCCGTTGTATACAATATCGAAACGATGTTGGGACATGTAAAGTGGCCATAAGATTACTATGCCTTTAAACTATTTGGGACAGCCCATGTGATGATATCATGTGTTTGGAAGCTTCTGATAGGTTTATTGGCAACATCAGAGTTAGAGACACACCTGTGGATGTATTTCAACGCACACCTGAAACACACTGATTCTTTGCGTAGTATCGTGAGAAAGTCTAATGAAATCAGCCAAGATATCAAGTAGAGAATTGTGGACTTGCACAAGTCTGGATCATCCTTGGGTGCAATTTCCAGATAGCTGAAGGTGCCTCATTCATGTATACAAACAATTATATGCAAATACAAACAAGATGGGAATGTCCAGCCATCATACCGCTCAGGAAGGAGACAGGTTCTGTGTCCGAGATGAACGTACTTTGGCCCGACGTGCATATCAACCCAAGAACACAGCAAAATACCTTGTGAAGGTGATGGTGGAAGCTGTTAAGATTGTCATTATCCACAATGAAACGAGTACTGTATCAACAAGGGCTGAAAGGCCTCTCTGCCAGGAAAAAGCCATTTCTCCAAAAGAAACATAAAAAAGCCAGATTAATGTTTGCAAATACAAACCGGAACAAAGACCTACATTTTTGGAGATGTCCTGTGGGCTGACAAAACTAAAATTGAACTGTTTGGCCATAATGATCATTGCTACATTTGGATGAAAAAGGAAGATGCTTGGAAGTGTAAGAACACCATCCCAACTGTGAAACACGGGGGAGGCAGAATCATGTTGTGGGGTTGTTCTGCTGCAGGAGGGACTGGGGCACTTCACAAAATAGATGGCATCATGAGGAAAGAAATTATGTAACAATACTGAAGCAACATCACAAAACATCAACCAGGAAGTTAAAGCTTGGTAAGATATGTGTCTTCCAAATGGACAATGACCCGAAGCATACTGCCAAACTGGTTACAAAGAGGCTTAAGGATAACAAAGTCAATGTTTAGGAGCTGCCATCACAACGTCCTGATCTTAATCCTCTTGAAAATTTAAGGGCAAAGCTGAAAAGGCTGCGAGCAAGGCGACCTACAAACATGGCTGTTACATCAGTTCTGTCAGGAGGAATGGGCCCAAATTCCTACCAACTATTGTGACAAGCTTGTGGAAGGATATCCAAAACGTTTCACCCAGGCCATACAGTTTAGGGGCAATGGTACCAAATACCAACAAAATGTATGTAAACTTGTGACTGCAGAAAGTACCATATATACTCGAGTATAAGCCAAGGCCCCTAATTTAACCTCCAAAAACTGGAGAAACTGACTCGAGTATAAGCCTAGGGTAGGAAATGCTGCAGTCCCCCATCCTGGTATATCTGTCCTCCATCTTGGTATATAGCACTCCATCCTAGTATATAGCCCCTCATCATGGTATATGCCCCCCCATCCTGGTAAATAGCACCCCATCATGGCATATAGCCCCCATCCTGTTATATAGTCACCTCATCCACCCCATCACTGTATATAGCCTATACCATCCTGATATATAGCCCCTCATCCCTGTATATGTTCATCATAGTATATAGCTCCTTATCACTGTATATAACCCCCATCATGGTATATAGCCCCCTCATTCTGGTACCTGGCATTCATCATTGTATATAGGCCTCCATGCTGGCACATGCCCCACATCTTTGTTTATAGTCCCCCATGCTGGTGCATGCCCCTCAGTACTTCCTATAGCCACCCCCCCCCATGCTGGCACATGCCCCCATCAATGTGTACTCGCCCCCCCACCCATAGTATCTGGCCCCCAAGGCAAATACTAGCCGCATAACGACAAATTGAACCCTCAATCCCTATAAAATAACTCTTAACTCCTTTTTTTTGACTGCTCCGGGGCCACGGACAGGGTCACACCAGCGTGACATCCCACAGCCCCGACTACGTCGAGAGGACCGGCTCAGAGTACCCCCACGGGGTGAGTCATGTGTGTCATCTGTGTGCTGTCCATGTGACATCCAGATATTACATGGACAGCATGACTTCGTATACTTGACAGCATTGCTGTCCCTCTCTCTTCCAGGTCCGCTGTAGTAGTTGGTTACGTGAAATTTCATGACCTTAATGAGCAGCCCCCCGAAGCGAGTATGACAGTGCCATCGCTGGAGACAAAGTATAAAAATCCTTTTTATTTTTAGTGTTAAATGTTTGCTTCGGTCCATGCATATGTAACGTCTGCTGGACGTTTTTGCCATGGACCCATTGACCTGAATGGGTCCATTTGTCCGTGCTGCCGCTGTGGCATCCTTGTGGCCAAGCTGCCACAAATGGTACTAGATATAGCCTATGTGTAATATCATGCCTGGAAGTAAGTGGAGGACACATTGCTGAGACCTCCAAATACACCCAACACATCTGAACTTCAGGCCAGGGAAGTGCTGGACGGAAGAGAACCTTCTATAGGGCGGTCCCCACTTCTGGCTTGAGGGATGAGTTGGGTTAGAGGTGGGTGGCAAAAGGGAGTGTTCTAGGGAGCTTGAGAGACAGCATGGAGCGCTGAGTGAAGTGCTAGGCTAAAGGCCTAGAGAGACGAATCTGCTACCACCTGTAGAAGCTGGGCATAAGAGCTAGCTGGAGTAGCTTTGTGGACCTTCCTGAGGCTCACGGGGTTATATAGGGTCAGAGGACCAAAGCTGTGGCTCACAGTACCTGCAGCTACCTGTCTGGCAGGGAATGTTAACCGCAGACGCTTAGGAGAGGAAAGGGTAGCAAGTGTCAGAATGGGAAAATGTAGCTGGAAGGCCATATACCCCTTGTCTCAGCAACGTGGACTCCAATTATTTCTGGGCTGGCCAGGCTGCCCTCCTGGTGAGCCTTCTGGGTAACCTCAGAAGCGAACACAGACTGCAGTGTGCCCTGTGCAAGAAATTTTTTTGCTTCCCCCCCCCCCCCCCCCCCTCAAGACGGTGGTGTTAGGACTGTGGCACTGCTGATGTTATGTGAGCCCCGAACACGATTACGGACACCACTGGAGCGGGGCCAGCACAGGAGGGGAGTACAGGGTCTTGTTTTACCTCAGGAAAATGTGGCACCCCAGGGGTTAATGTGCCACAGTAACATCACATGGGTTCCCTCCCCACAACACACTGAGTTACACTAGCACCTCTGGGCCAGGAGGGGGAGCACAACCAGCTCCCTTATATACTCCAGGTCCACAGGAAGTGGTGAGTTCAGTTCCTGGGAGAACTAGAGAGGCTGTAGTGTCAAAGAAGCTGTGCCAAGCTTCTCTACAGTCTGCTCATGATTCCAGGCCTTGCTAGGGTCTGAGGAGAGGAGAACTAGAAAGACAGAGAAACTCATCTGGGAGCTTGAGTGCCACCACCACTCGCCCCAGAGGAGCGCACAGAACAGACACCGGATCCGACACTGTGACTGACACACACCGCACAGTGAATCCAGGAATAGTGGAGTCTCTAAACCACCACAGTACCAGAGCAAACCAACACGGCGGGGTCAGTACAACACAGAAGACTCAAGTTGCCTAGCCAATTGGTACCAGCAGAGAGAGAGAGAAAGTGAGAAAGTGCCAGCAGCTAAGCTAGAGCCAGCAGCAAGGACACACACACACACAGCGCAGCACGAGGAAGCTGAGGACCCGAACAGGGTGGGAGAAACCTGGCTCCAGTACAGACTCCGTGGACTATAATCTGCAACAACATCGCAGTAAAGCTTTGGAAACTACAAAACATGAGTGTGTGTTCCTTAACCCGTCTACACTATCATCCCCTACTTTTATATCCACAATAGACTATACCAACCACTGCCCCGGGGACCTTGCTTCTACCTACGGAGAGCAGTACCATCGAAGCTGCCCAACATCATCCCCGGAGGATCTGCAGCAGCGGTGATCCCCCATACTGACCACACACCGTGGGTGGCGTCACAATAAACTCTATCCCCTGTACATATCCCCTTATTATTTCCAGGGCCCGGGACTCTGTTAGTCATAGTGTTAGGACCCGGTGAGATGGAAGCACCTTGGCGTCGGTCACCAGGCACTCCGCAGTGGTGACTGCTGAAGCTAAGTCTTCCTATTTGCGTTATATTCTAGAGCAGTGATTGCTATAATACATTTTAGCATTATACTTGTATTAGCTGTGCAGCTCGGCCGCTCATTGCACTCATCAAATGGGCATATTTAGTGTCAGTGTTGCAGCAGATATCTCCTTTTTCTCATTAGTATGTTTTTTTTTCTGCTTGCACCTGCACTCTGAGGTTAGATGCCAGTCATTCATGCTATTAATTTACCTACCCCCCAAATGCCGGCCCCGCCTTGACAGGAAGCCCCATGAGTGCTACCTCCCTGCACCCCTGGGGGCCCCATGAGTGCTGCTCCCCCACACGCTGTTTCTTGCTCCTAACCTCAATGGCAGAGCTCTACTTTCCTGCATCATGGTGGCACACGAAGATCTGCTGCCGCTCACTACATCACAAGCTGCGATCAGTGGCTGCCATTGAGGTTAGGAGGGAGAAAGAGGGACCGCCGTCTTGCTTGCGCTGGCTCCACAAGGGTAATTTGCACATCATGCAAATTAGCCATGTGGACAGCCAGCAGTGCTGGACCTGGGGGGAAGGCCCCTACCGCTTGGGGCCCTGGTTCAATGGAGGGGCTGCACATGGGGTATGTCCGCCCCTGGGTAACCTGATACACCGTTATATTTTATTTCAATGTATTGTCTCATGTTATTGTGGCACCCCAGGGTCCAATTGCCACAGTGTCATTATTGCACCTGGGTGGTAATGTCACGCTGGAGCGCAACAGAAGGCTACTCACACCTGGTCTGGGGTGGAGTTAGTTAGTTCAGTTCTTAGGAGGACTGAGGAAGACATCCTGGTGGACTGGAGGCCGCCTTAAGCTCGTCCCAGGATCGCTGACTCAGTGTAAAGGCCCGAGGCTGGGGTCTGGAAGTGTTGAAGGAACACCTGGGGAGTGGAGCAGCACCGTGCTCACCACAGAGGAACAGCGCAAAGAACGGACACTACAGTCTGAGACCGTGCAGGGTCTAACGTCCCGACCGCCAATACCGGAAGGTGGAGAATTCCAAGTTCCCCAGCCACACTGTGCCCGGAGGCAAAGCAACGTAGAGAGTTCAGGAGTCCTCATCCGAGACGAGGAACTAATAAAGGAATCTAGTTGGCTGTCATACCAGCATCTCGCAGGAGAGGGGAGGCTAGCAGCTTAGCTAAAGCAGCAGCAGGAGCCTACACACTGAGCATAGCAAGGAGGACTCCGAACCGGCCAGGTGAAGATTACCCCGAGTTACTCAGCCAAGGACCCAGTTAACATCAGCCTGAACTACAGATGCGCCAGTAAAGGACTGAGAAACTACAAAACCGTGAGTCTGTCGCTTTGCGACCACCATCCTGCAACCTACACCCCTACTACATCCACTGCCTGGGGGATCCACTCTGCCCGTGGAGAGCCACTCCATCCCAGCTGCCCGTCCATCATCCCCAGAGGTTCTGCAGCAGCGGTGGCCACCTATTGCCACATACCACAGGTGGCGGCACGAAAAACTCCCTTTCAACCATTCCCTTTTCCATACCAAGCCAGAACTTCACCTTTCAACTGAACCCAGGGTCACGGAAGCCGGGTCTCGACCCCTGTGACTCCCCAGAGACAGTATAGCCTGGTTCCGAGTACCCCACGGCCCTGGGGGGGCATTATTATGCTTAAAGAAAACTTACAGCAAATATGTAAATATGTTATGTAAATATAATCTGTCAGCAGCATGATGTTGGGACCCAGACCCTAATTCCAGTGATGATTACTTGGTGCAAAAGTTGATACTATCGCAGTTTTCTCTGCTGCAGATTTAGCAGAGCTTCTAATGCTGAGTTGTGTATACCCCCCACCCACAGTGTACGCTGTGCATAGGCAGATGTCTCACGTCTCCTAGTGCAATGATGCCCCCACTACTTGTTAGTAGTGGATTTGTCTTTGAACTAGGAGGCAGGAGACATTTAGTCCTGTTGTGATAAACTCCTGGTGATAAAACATTAATTTTATTGAAACAGTAAAACACAGCCCAATAAGTGACACATCACTGTGATCAGGGTCTCTATCCGTGCATCATACTGCTCTCAATTACATAGTGCTGGTCCCTTTTCATGGTCACCTCTCTTGGCCACAGTACCTGCAGTCTTTCTTGTCTGATAAGTTGCACACTTGCAGCCTACGCTCTCGGTTATTTCTTTACAGTTCCTCCCACACAGGTCCTCATATCTGGCTGTCTCTGATGTGGTAAATCCTCTTCAGACATTTTGTCTCTGCTCCCCTCTACTGTGTCTAATCATTGCTCTTGGTGGCAGATAACCGTTTTGCTCTTCTCTCCTCTTGTTCAGATGACTATTTTTTTTCCATAAACTAAATGTGTGCGTTATTACAACTTGCAGTGTGCACTGGTGTGTTCCATACTGAGCATGGTACTTCTCCAATCAAGTCAATGGCTGCGCAAAAAAAATTAATTGGATGCTATACAGATCACTTGTTCTTGCTGAGGGACCCTTTTCTGTCAGTATCCGCCAATGGTCTGTGGCATGAGTTCCCATTGTTACCGGCAGCCATTGATTAAGTCAGACCTGGTAGCCTATTGTGACGTCCATCCGAGACCACCAGCACAAGCCGCTCAGTTAGGCAGGACTCCGTGTGACTGAGTCCCTTTAACCCCTATACAAGGATCTGGAGTTGTACCAAAGTCCAGGAGGTAACTGCCTATGGATAAGCCCCGGTCCAGAGACAGGAATGGTTGCCACATAGGAATAAGCCGGAAGGTCGGGAAAGGGACAAAACAAGATCCAGTAGAGTGGTCAGGGAGCCGGGTCAAAACAGAGATGGCAACAAGGAGCAAAATCGTGATGAAGAAGAAAAGTGAACCAAAAACTATTTCTGGCAGCTTACAGGAAGAGGCTGAAGGTATATGTAGGGTGTGGTGCTTTTCAATAGGCTGAAGCTCAGGAATTAATTACCTCACCCGGGCAGCACACACATTAACACTGTCAGACTGAGAAGCACCACAGGTCCCAACCACCTAGTGGATAAGCGATGCCTACGCTCACCAGAATCTCCTGCAAATACTATTCCCTTATCACTAGCACTACCTACACTGTGAATATGGCAGTAATCTGGTGACAGGAGCCGCAGGAGCATGCTCTTCTGGAAACTTAAAACCAGGGGCATAACGATTGGGGTCACAGGGGTCGCGACTGTGACCGGGCCCAGAGGTACAGAGGCCCGCACCCATCATCCCCCAACCCCAGTGCCTGCTTCACCTGGATGTATGTCCCCGAGGACGCGCATCCATGTCACTGCACGGCAGTCTGCCCAGACTGGTCCCTACGCGGCTGTTCGGTCGCCGGAGTGCTGGCACTGTAATTTTTAACTTTATCATCTTGCCGCCCAGCGTGCAGCACTGTGATGAGGTCAGCACACAGCAGCCAGCGGGAATGGAAAGCGGGCGTCAATATCCTGTCATTTCCTGGAGAGGTGATGTGGGGTAGTGTGTGTGTGTGTGTGTGTGTGTGTGTTATAAAGGGGGTAGTAACATAGTAACATAGTAACATAGTTTTTAAGGTTGAAGGAAGACTTTAAGTCCATCTAGTCAAACCCATAGCCTAACATGTTGATCCAGAGGAAGGCAAAGAAACCCATGTGGCAACACTAAGCTCCACATTGGGGGAAAAAATTCCTTCCTGACTCGAGGTAAGGCAATCAGACTAGATCCCTGGATCAACGCCCTATCAAAGAATCTAGTATGTATAACTGGTAATATTATAGTTTTCAAGAAAGGCATCCAGGCCCTTCTTAAATGTTAGTAGTGACTCACTCATTACAACATCATGTGGCAGAGAGTTCCATAGTCTCACTGCTCTTACAGTAAAGAATCCGCGTCTGTGATTATGATTAAACCTTCTTTCCTCCAGACGTAGAGGATGCCCCCTTGTCCCAGTCTCAGGCCTAAGAGTAAAGAGATCATTAGAAAGGTCTCTGTACTGTCCCCTCATATATTTATACATTATTATAAGATCACCCCTAAGCATTCGTTTTTCCAAGCTAAATAACCCCGAGTTTAATAACCTGTCTTGGTATTGCCGACCCCTTAGTCCTCTAATGACTTTTGTCGCTCTTCTCTGGACCCGCTCTAATTCAGCTATGTCTTTCTTATACACCGGAGACCAGAATTGTACACAGTATTCTAAGTGTGGTCGCACTAGTGACTTGTATAGAGGTAAAATTATGTTCTCCTCATGAGCATCTATGCCTCTTTTAATGCATCCCATTATTTTATTTGCCTTTGCAGCAGCTGCCTGACACTGGCCACTAAATGTGAGTTTGTCATCTACCCATACACCCAGGTCTTTTTCAGTGACCGTTTTGCCCAGTGTTTTACAATTAAGCACATAATTATACCTTTTGTTTCCTCTGCCCAAGTGCATGACTTTACATTTATCCCCATTAAAGCTCATTTGCAATTTAGCAGCCCAAGCTTCTAGTTTACATAAATCCTCCTGTAATATAAAATTGTCCTCGTCTGTATTGATTACCCTGCAGAGTTTAGTGTCATCTGCAAATATTGAGATTCTACTCTGTATGCCCCCTACAAGGTCATTAATAAATATAATAGAAGCGGGCCCAACACTGACCCCTGTGGTACCCCACTGTTAACTGTGACCCATTCTGAGTGTGTTCCATTAATAACCACCCTTTGTTTCCTATCACTAAGCCAGTTCTTAACCCACTTACACATATTTTCCCCTATCCCCATTGCCCTCATTTTATGTATCAACCTTTTGTGTGGCACCGTATCAAAAGCTTTTGAAAAGTCCATATACACCACATCCACTGCATTTCCTTGGTCCAGTCCAGAACTTACTTCTTCATAGAAGCTTATTAGATTAGTTTGACAGAAACGGTCCCTCGTAAAACCATGTTGATAATGGGTCATGAGGTTATTTTTCTTCAGATACTCCAGTATAGCATCTCTTAGAAAACCCTCTAGGATTTTACCCACAGTAGAGGTTAAGCTTACTGGCCTATAATTTCCAAGTTCAGTTTTTGTCCCCTTTTTGAATATTGGCACCACATTTGCTATACGCCAGTCCTGTGGTACAGACCCTGTTATTATGGAATCTTTAAATATTAAAAATAATGGTCTATCTATGACAGTACTTAATTCCTGCAGCACTCTGGGGTGTATCCCATCTGGGCCCGGGGATTTGTCAATTTTAGTGATTTTTAGACGATGCCGTACTTCCTCTTGGGTTAAGCAGGTGACGTTTAATTGAGACTTTTTGTTATCACTGATCATATTGTCTGTCATGGGATTTTCTTGTGTAAATACTGCTGAAAAAAAGTCATTTAGCATATTTGCTTTTTCCTCATCCTCATCCACCATTTCACCCAGACTATTTTTAAAGGGGCCAACACCATCATTTTTTAGTTTCTTACTATTTATGTAGTTAAAAAATATTTTGGGATTCTTCTTACTTTCTCTGGCAATGAGTCTCTCTGTCTCAATCTTTGCTGCCTTGATTTGCTTTTTACAAATGTTATTTCATTTTCTGTATTTATTTAATGCTTCATCACTACCTACTTGCTTTAATTCCCTAAATGCTTTCTTTTTGTCACATATTGCACCTCTTACCGCTTTATTTAGCCATAGTGGTTTCCTCCTATTTCTAGCATGCTTATTCCCATAGGGTATATATTGTGCACAGGTCCTATTCAGGATGGTAATAAACATCTCCCATTTGTGTTGTGTACTTTTATGTCTCAGGACATCGTCCCAGTTTATTGCACTAAGATCATCTCTCAACCGTTGGAAATTTGCCTTCCTGAAGTTTAGTGTCCTTGTAGCCCCTCTACTACACGTCTTAGTAAAGGATACTTGAAAGCCTATTAAGTTATGATCACTATTACAAAAGTGACCTCCAACCCGTATATTTGATATGCGGTCCGGCCTGTTGGTTAATATTAGGTCCAGCAGTGCCCCCCTTCTTGTTGGGTCCTGAACCAGTTGTGAAAGGTAATTGTCTCTCATAGTTTTAAAAAAACTTATTACCTTTGCTGGAACTGCAGGTTTCTGTTCCCCAATGTATTTCAGAGTAGTTGAAGTCCCCCATAATAATGACTTCTCCCTGAGTCGCTGCTTCATCTATTTGCTTTATGAGGATATTCTCCTCCACTTCCATTATTGTTGGGGACTTATAACAAACCCCTATCAGTAATTTATTATTTTTTCCCCCTCCCCTTATCTCCACCCACAGAGACTCTACATTTCCATTAGATTCACCTATATTATCACGCAGGATGGGTTTTAAGGATGATTTTACGTATAAACATACACCTCCTCCCCGCCTATTTGTACGGTCATTTCTGAACAGACAATAGCCCTGTAAATTAACAGCCCAGTCATGGCTCTCGTCCAGCCAAGTCTCCGAAATCCCCACCATGTCATAATTATTTTCCAACAAAATCAATTCTAATTCCTCCATTTTGTTGGTGAGGCTTCTGGCATTAGTGTACATGCACTTTATGCATCTCTCTTTACCTCTATTCCTTCCTACTAGATTGACTGTCTAACCCCACCCCCCATGCCACCCCCAATGTTACTTGTGCCCAGGTTACTATTTACACTATCTTCCCCTCCTATACAATGAATACCCTCCCCCCCAATCCCTAGTTTAAACACTCCTCCAACCTTCTAGCCATTTTCTCCCCCAGCACAGCTGCACCCTCCCCATTGAGGTGCAGCCCGTCCCTAGCATAGAACCTGTAGCCAACAGAGAAGTCGGCCCAGTTCTCCAGGAACCCAAACCCCTCCTTCCTACACCAATTCCTGAGCCACTTATTTATCTCCCTAATCTCCCTTTGCCTCTCTGGTGTGGCACGTGGTACAGGCAGTATTTCGGAGAATACTACCTTGGAGGTCCTTGCCTTAAGCTTGCAGCCTAATTCCCTGAAATCATCTTTAAGGACCTTCCACCTACCTCTAACTTTGTCATTTGTGCCAATGTGCACCATGACCGCTGGGTCCTCACCAGCCCCTCCCAGTAATCTGTCAACCCGCTCAGCGATGTGCCGGACTCGAGCGCCAGGTAGGCAGCACACTGTTCGACGATCCCTGTCTTTGTGACAGATTGCCCTATCTATTCCCCTAATAATTGAGTCCCCCACTACCAGCACCTGTCTGGCCTGTCCTTCTCTCCTGTTTTCCCCCTTTCTGGAGCAGACACTCCTCTGGCTTTCAGAGGTCATGCCCTGCTGCAGCAGTGCTATCCCTGAACTCACACCCCCCTCATCTGCCAACATAGCAAATTTATTGGGGTGTGCCAGATCAGGGCTAGCCTCCCTGGCACCCTTCCCTCTACTCCGCCTTCTGTCACCCAGCTGGCTACCTCACGGTCCTGCAGCTCCATACTAGTGTGTGTGTGTGTGTGTGTGTGTGTGTGTGTGTGTGTGTGTGTATTATACAAGGGGAAATGTGTGTGTGTGTGGTGCCCCGGCGGACCGGTTGCCACTAGATAAGTCGGTCTCCCCACACAAACACCCAACCAGGGCCGGCTCCAGGTCTCAGTGGGCCCCCTTTAAGTACATATCACGGACTTATATATATATATATATATATATATATATATATATATATATATATAATCAAAAAACCAGGCAGCACTCCTTCAAGTAGTGAAATGGACTCTTTATTCCATGTGATGCGACGTTTCGGAGCTACAACTCCTTCCTCAAGCATGGTGCATAGTCTTACTAAGGTGCTTTAAATACATTTAGAACCACAATCATCAATTACATAATTATGTTAAAAAAGTGATATTTCATATATACTTAGTGAATGATTAAGTGCTATATAGTGTCTGCCATTATAAAGTGCTTACATAGTGCTCATATGAATGGTTAAATAACCACTCTCCAATACATTACAGTGCTAAAACTAGATAACAGGCAATTATAGATACTATACCATCAGCTGTGTATTAAAATTATCATAGGTGGTTTCACCTCGCGTCTCACCGCCATTACCATAAAGCAACACAATCCCGGCGTCTTCCGGGTTCCTAGTGTGCGCGCGCCCATCCTCCCGCGTCATATGACGCTGCCTAGTCACTGCGCATGCGCGCACTCTCCGGCGCCATTATACTTACTGGCAAACAGCCGGTTTTGCCCTTCATCCTATTTACAATATAGGATATATAGAAAACGGGCAAAAAAGTAAAGCAAGGACCTTCCATACATACCATGATCCCACCTTTAAGGTTGGCAGCTCACCCCTAAGGAGAACTAACAACCCCACATGAGCGCCAGTGCAAAGGGACAAGATAATACACCCGATCCCCCTGCCTGACAGCACACGTACAGGTACAGGACCAACCATCATCCACTCTGGTCCTATTCAATGAATATAAAGGCACTTTCAAATGCAAAAAAGTTTTTTATTTGGGTATTCAAATATTGCTTCTGATGGAGATTTTTCATGATCCGCTACTGTTCTACCACCTATGAAGGATACATATAAAATTTTTTTTCAAAAATAGAAATATATACATTGATATCTAAGAACAAACTTTCTCAATATAAAGAAAGTATCTGTTGTGTGCACCTCATGCACAAGATGGTCTCAATTGGAAATTATACGTAGGGACACAATTACATGGTCATGTGAATTCACTTATATCAAAGTATTAATTTTAAAATCAACATTTAAACCTTCCGGTCTCAGAGTTTTGAGCTTGAAGATCCATTCTAGCTCCTTTCTTTTGAGCATAGCCACTCTGTCTCTTCCACGTCTTTGTGGTGGCACATGGTCAATTATCCTAAACCGTATGTCGGTGTCCTTGTGGTCCTTGGCCAAACAGTGTTTAGGTACCGGAAGACCAACCTGTTTCTCCCGTATAGAGAACTTATGCTGAGTATACGGGAGAAACAGGTTGGTCTTCCGGTACCTAAACACTGTTTGGCCAAGGACCACAAGGACACCGACATACGGTTTAGGATAATTGACCATGTGCCACCACAAAGACGTGGAGGAGACAGAGTGGCTATGCTCAAAAGAAAGGAGCTAGAATGGATCTTCAAGCTCAAAACTCTGAGACCGGAAGGTTTAAATGTTGATTTTAAAATTAATACTTTGATATAAGTGAATTCACATGACCATGTAATTGTGTCCCTACGTATAATTTCCAATTGAGACCATCTTGTGCATGAGGTGCACACAACAGATACTTTCTTTATATTGAGAAAGTTTGTTCTTAGATATCAATGTATATATTTCTATTTTTGAAAAAAAAATTTATATGTATCCTTCATAGGTGGTGGAACAGTAGCGGATCATGAAAAATCTCCATCAGAAGCAATATTTGAATACCCAAATAAAAAACTTTTTTGCATTTGAAAGTGCCTTTATATTCATTGAATAGGACCAGAGTGGATGATGGTTGGTCCTGTACCTGTACGTGTGCTGTCAGGCAGGGGGATCGGGTGTATTATCTTGTCCCTTTGCACTGGCGCTCATGTGGGGTTGTTAGTTCTCCTTAGGGGTGAGCTGCCAACCTTAAAGGTGGGATCATGGTATGTATGGAAGGTCCTTGCTTTACTTTTTTGCCCGTTTTCTATATATCCTATATTGTAAATAGGATGAAGGGCAAAACCGGCTGTTTGCCAGTAAGTATAATGGCGCCGGAGAGTGCGCGCATGCGCAGTGACTAGGCAGCGTCATATGACGCGGGAGGATGGGCGCGCGCACACTAGGAACCCGGAAGACGCCGGGATTGTGTTGCTTTATGGTAATGGCGGTGAGACGCGAGGTGAAACCACCTATGATAATTTTAATACACAGCTGATGGTATAGTATCTATAATTGCCTGTTATCTAGTTTTAGCACTGTAATGTATTGGAGAGTGGTTATTTAACCATTCATATGAGCACTATGTAAGCACTTTATAATGGCAGACACTATATAGCACTTAATCATTCCACTAAGTATATATGAAATATCACTTTTTTAACATAATTATGTAATTGATGATTGTGGTTCTAAATGTATTTAAAGCACCTTAGTAAGACTATGCACCATGCTTGAGGAAGGAGTTGTAGCTCCGAAACGTCGCATCACATGGAATAAAGAGTCCATTTCACTACTTGAAGGAGTGCTGCCTGATTTTTTGATTTTATGTGGCTGACGGCTGAGCACCGTTTACAGGACATTGCACCGGCTAAGTATCTTAAGATTGTGCTGATTCTATTTTTTCTCTTTTATATATATATATATATAATGTATATTGCCGCACACTTACCGCAAGCCCCAAAGCATGGGGCTTGCCGCAAACGTGCAGCCGCTAGACGGAAAATGCGGCAGATGCGGGTTTTTTTTTTTACCGCAACTGCCACATTTTTAAAAAAACTCCTAAGTGAAGGCAGCCTTACAGGAACAGTGACTGCCAAAACCAGTAAGAGCTGTTTCTGACAGTGAGCATATTACACGTTGTTAGGAGCGGGCTAAAATGCAATTGCGTTCCCTTGCGCTTTTTAAAAATACCCTTCAAATGCAAAATGTTGCATTTTTGTGCGTCTGAGGATTCTTGGTATATACACAAGCATTCTCAAGCACACAAATAATGCAAGCAGCTCAATGGAGCCGCACTGCCATATGGGTGGCACCGCAGCCAAGCGGAGTGACTGGCCATCCGGATCTCTCTTTCTCCTCACCTTTCTTCTTGCCGCTTCGGTCTCCTCCGGTCGCTCTGCACATATCAGCACAGTGATGACATCGTGCCCCTCCATGCTGAGCTGCAGAATGCAGACAGTGACAGAAGAGACTATGGAGAAGAATGCTGCTGGCAAAGGCGGCTGGGACTATAGGAGCGGAATCCGCGGGGGGCTACCACTGGTACACATACTTCGTACACACGCGGCTCTGCTCCATACACCTCATACACACGCGGCTCCGCTCCGTACACCTCGTACGCACGCGGCTCCGCTCCGTACACCTCGTACGCACGCGGCTCCGCTCCGTACACCTCGTACGCACGCGGCTCCGCTCCGTACACCTCGTACGCACGCGGCTCCGCTCCGTACACCTCGTACGCACACGGCTCCGCTCCGTACACCTCGTACGCACGCGGCTCCGCTCCGTACACCTCGTACGCACGCGGCTTTCCTCCGTACACCTCGTACGCACGCGGCTCCGCTCCGTACACCTCGTACGCACGCGGCTCCGCTCCGTACAGCTCGTACGCACGCGGCTCTGCCACATTCACACTGTAAATGCCTCCTGACCACACACAAACTTCACCTTATTTGAGTATCATTCATGGTGGCCAGCACAGTCCTGGATACACTGAGGAGCTGATCATGAGACCCCGACTCCTCCCCATCCATTGACATCATCACAGGTCCTGTCAGCCTGAGCCCAGAGTGTGCAGCTCTGTCAGCTCCCGTGGAGGGGGGAGGAGGGAGACCTCCGGTGCTGCAGGAGCCTGAAAATGACCCCCCAGCTGCCTCCTGGATATGGCCCTGGCTGTGGGGGCAGTGCTCATGGGCCCCTGAGGCTAGGGTCACACTTGCATTGTGACCCTAGCCTTATGCAAGTATTGTATGTTGCAGCGCATAGCGCTGGAGGCAGCCCATAGAAACCCGACGTTTACCTTGACAACCACTGGTTGTCAATGTAAACATCGGGTTTCTATGGGCTCAGTTGCTGGCAGCGCATAGCGTTAAATGCTCTGCGCTGCAGCAGACAATACTTGCGTCAGGTTAGGGTCACAACACAAGTGTGACCCTAGCCCTCAGGGGCCCGGTGGGCCCCCTCCAAGCAGTTGGGCCCCGGCACTTGCCCGGGTACGCCGGGTGCTGACGCCGGGCCTGCACCCAACCCACTACCGATCCTAAGTCTAGGGACTCTATGCCAAGCAATGGGATAGCAGGAGGAGGCAGGTGATAGGTGGAAAGTTTAAGAGGAACCCAGTTACGGGAGTTAATAAAAGGACACAACACCAAGTGACAACAGAGAGAGAGTGGTCAGCCGAAAGACCCCAGACCAGTCAAGTTCAGTCAGAAGGCGAGGCGAGACCATCATACAGGACTTGGAGGACAAGGATCCGGCGGCCTGTGCCACTATGGGCTTGTCCGGGTCCAAGGCTGTAGACCTTGGTGAAAGACAGGAGTTTAGGTGTGCCCAGATTAGCGGGGACTCTGAGGGACTGGGCCGGAACCAGAGTGCCGATTCTGCTGAAGTGGCCAGGAAGCTTTATGCCCCAACCACAAATCCCCACAAGGTGCGGGGCCGTTTTATGTCCCGAGACCCAACCTCTGGTGCAATGACGAGAAGGCCGTCGTACTAGAGCTAGGGGACCCTGAAGGTCACCCACTGAAAGCCTGTGACCCCTGGATCATAGCTATCATGAGGAACAGACCGAAAAGGTCCGAAAGAGACACGAAAGGGGGTGACGCAGACGAACTATCCCGGCTGCTTAGACTACATCGGAACCGCTGCTGAACTGTTGTAAGCTGTACTAACTTTGAGAAAAGAGAGTAAACCCGGTTAAAGCTCTTTGCTCTCTGAGACTGTATTTCTTGCACCTGAGAGGAGGTAAACTGATTTGAGAATCCGGCAGCTGGAGGTTGCCTGTGACTGTGAACGCTGCACCCCTGCCTTATTCAAAGACTACACGGTTGCCCTGGGGCCCAGCCCCATCCGTGGAGGGCTCAACATCAGGGCCGGCTCCAGGTTTTTGTGGGCCCCAGGCAAAAAAGTCTGTGGGCCCCCTTTAGCACATGCTGCTGTGTATATGTGTGTGTGTGTGTGTGTGTGTGTATATGTGTGTGTGTGTGTGTGTGTGTATATATATATGTGTGTGTGTGTGTGTGTGTGTATATGTATATAAAAAATATTATTGTCCACAACCTTTATAAAAAAAAATACTGCTGAGTTGTTATACAATATATATACTGTATGTATATATATTGTATAACAACTCAGCAGTATTTTTTTATAAAGGTTGCGAACAGTAATAATATAATATATTATACATTATACACAGTACAGGCCAAAAGTGTGGACACAGTAGTGATTGCCTATTCTGTAAACTGCAGCCTGGGAGTCAGGGGTGATCACAGACAGTCAGAATAGGGCCCCTCTGCATGAACAATCTAAGAGTCCATTGCAGTCCTATTGGTTATTATAATCCACTTTTATGTGTCTGTGACAGAAGTTGTTTGCTGCTTTGTAGATTGAAGGGAGCCCCCTTCCTTTTTAGGCCCCTGTTGCAACAATGGCACGTCCATACTGGCTGAGCATCCCATTGGAGAGGACGATACCCCTTGGCAGAGGTTGTGGGTTAAGATGAAGAACATGGAGATTCCTTTTAGTCTGCACTGAGTTTAGTTAGCAAAAATGTAATTGTAGCTTAGAGGAACCAACTTTCCAGTGAGAAAACGTAACTTATGACGCGATCCTACTGCATTTTGGGTCCTCGAAGAGCAGTGGCATAACTTGAAGCTCATGGACCCCGATGCAAACGCACCAACGGGGCCCCCAATTATTGCAAATCATTAATAGCATTAGTCTTTTTCTAAAAGCCAAAGTGACTTTTAGGGCCCCCCTAGGCTCCAGGGCCCGGGTGCGATTGCAACCCCTGCACCTGTTGTACTTACTTCCCTATGGAAGAGATTAGGGTCTTTTCCTATGGAAATTACGGTTTGTGTCATGGGTTAATTAAAGTGTGAGGTTTTTTTCTTTTAATGTTGCAGCGTTGCTTTTTTTTTTTTATTTTATGAATGCATAGCTTGAAGACCTTACACCCATTAATGTTTGGAATAGGATAGATGGATACCAAAAAGTTCACAGCAGCGCAGTTGACTCACCGTAGCTGGGGACTCGGTTTAGACAGGCTGTAGCTCCTTCCTCCTTGTCACGGGTGGGCCGCGCCTGCCGGTAGTGAGGCCCGGTTGAGTGCAGATCAAAAAGTCGAAGACGTCTTGTAGGAACAGATTAAAGAGGTTAATTTATTCGTGACGCCACCTATGAGTAGTTCGGTAAGTCCTACCGACGCTACGGAACCTCCGGGTGATGGATAGCAGCATGATGGAACGCGCCCCACAGGCTGAGCGGTGATCCCCAGAGGCTGGAGCTGCTTAAGATGTTGTGCGGCAGCTGCGGTTACCTTGTGTGCGGACGGATGCAATCATAAGGAAGCACGGACACTGTAAGTCTTTGTAACGGGTCTTTACTGTAACCAGCAGGCAGTACATGGCATACAGTTAACGGGTAGTAGACCGGGTGGACTCAGCAGTGATAGGTGTCCCTCAGAGATCCGTAGTGTTCCTCCATTCTAGCTAAGTATTTGCCATTGTCGCCCAGGAATACCAGGTCGGGTACGGGGAGGCTGCTTCAATCCTTATCCAAGATGTACGTTATGGATGTTCTGGGGAGCCTTGGGTCCCTCGGTGGGTACACCGCTGGTTAGACGACTGGAATTTGGCGGGTGGTGGGGTGCTCCTGTAAAGCTGCTCCTCCACGCTTCTGGTTCGCGTAGCAGAGGTGAACTGCTGCCAGCTTCGGTACCAGTGAACCGGCTGTAAATTGGGCACGGGAGTCTTTTGGAACCCGTGGTTGGTGATGCCCGATCCCGGTTGTTGAGGCCTCAGGTGCTAACACCCGACCGGTGACGGCCCAGGGGCTGCATGGGGGTGCAGAGCCCCTGCTCCTACTCCAAGTTCAAGTCTGTGTCTCTCTCTTGTCTAGACTAGACTCCTTCTCTTCTCCTACTCCTACTCCTAACACTGCCCTTGCACTCCGCCCACCAGGACCTTGGATTGGCCCTCTATGTTAAGTGATGCATGCAGGGTTTGGATCTCTAAGTTAACCAGATGACTGCTGGGTCGGAGAATATTGCGGCTGCATTTATGGCTGCAATACCCTCCTGTGACGCACTCGTTGCGGGGCGCCACACAGTCACTGCCAAATATGTGTGTATCCATATAGATACGGTAGAAGTAAAACCTATGTATTTGGGAAAAAAGTTAGTTTTTCCAAAAAACTCAATATGTAGGGGTTTTTTTTATACTTATCTTTGTAAAGTAAGGTGCATGCTACAGATATTAGCTAATACAGGTTTGCCCATCAACCCCAGCAAGGTAACCTTAGATCTGATGGGTCCCATAACCTACCATGCCGCTTTCTTCGGACTTATCACAGCCTCCATTTTTATAATTTTTTTGGGGAAATGGGAAGACTCCCTTCAATCCACGGCAACCTATAATTGTTGGAGTTTACTGGCTCCATAGCTTTACTCTGCACTCTTCCTCCCATCGACCCCAGGTCGCCTTTGATTGAAGTGACTTCTCCAACTTCCCCAAAAAAATATAAAAATGGAGGCTTTGATAAGTCCAAAGAAAGAGAGGCATAGTGGATTACATCACAGTACAAATGGTCGTATAATAAGGCTGCTAAGTAGCCCAAACACGTCCCCTTAAGACCATGATACACTGACCTTATGGATTTTACAGGCTG
>JARQOC010001887.1:0-33219 GCA_033576535.1 Allobates femoralis | reverse complement strand
CAGTACAAAAGGGACCAGGATACAGGACCTCACTACAAATGGGGTTCAGGATGGGCGACATCATTACTAAAGGAAATCGGGATGGGGGACATTACTAGGAAAGGGAATCAGGATGGGGACATCACTACTAAAGGGGATCGGGATGGGGATATCACTAGAAAAGGGGATCAGGATGGGAGACATCAGTACAAAAGGAGATCAGTATGGGGACATCACTACAAAAGGGGACCAGGATGGATGGGGGACATTATTACAAAAGGGGATCAGGATGGGGGACATCACTAGAAAAGGGGATCAGGATGGGGACATCACAAAAAAAATGGGATCAGGATGGGGGACATCAGTAGAAAAGGGGATCAGGATGGGGGACATCAGTAGAAAAGGGGATCAGGATGGGGAACATCACTAGAAAAGGGGATCAGGATGGGGAACATCACTAGAAAAGGGGATCAGGATGGGGAACATCACTAGAAAAGGGGATCAGGATGGGGGTCATCACTAGAAAAAGGGATCAGGATGGGGAACATCACTAGAAACGGACATTGCTACAGGATGGGGACATTACTACAAGAAGGGGATCAGGATTTGTACTTTACTACATTGAGCAAAAAATTCTGGTATTACTAAAAATATAATTTAGTCCAGAAGGGATGCGGCTCCGCTCTGTAAATGTTTTTCTATGTGCGGCCCACCAACCCAGCCGAGTTGGAGACCCCTGCTTTAGACAATTATATAATAGACTAGATGGGTGCCCGATGCACAATGCATCGGGATTCTAGCAGAGCGAGTCTCTGACTCGCAATGGCCGCTTCGCGGCCAATGCTTCGCGCTGCTAAGGCGACTCGCCATGCCCGCTGCGCGGGCATAGCGAGTCGCCTTAGAGCTGCTCGCAATGGCCGCTGCGCGGCCAATGCTTCGTTCGTATCCACATGACCACGCTGAGTCGCATGCGAGTGTGGTGCGCGAAATCCATTCGTGATTATGTAATGAAGTGGGTAGCCCTGACTGTGTTGTTATTCAAATGGACACTGCAGTGAACATTACACAGTCTGATCCCCTCCCCCAACAGCCTTGTGCTGAGGAAGAAAAAGGGCGGGAGATGATGATTAGAGATCCAGAGCTCTGTCAGGACAGACTGTGTGGTGTCTCCCGACATAGGGCTCTTTTGCAGCCGGATTCTTGGGAAGAAATACCCCGTGAGGATCGCTGTTGCAACCCCCGGTCTGCAGGACCTTGTCTTACCGAGGGTCCCACTCAAATTCAGGACATTGCCTCCAGAATTCAGGACGTTGCCACTGGATTACATGTGCAGGGGCTGTGACTGACATAAGGGAGCCATCTGTGCTACTGTGATCTCCCTTCTGCTCATCGGTTTGCCCCGAGACTGAGAGAGACTTCTGTGCTGCTGTGGGCTCCCTTCTGCTCCTCTGTGTGCCCTGAGACTGGGAGAGACTAACAAAGAAAGATTCTGTTACCTGCGGAAGGAGACCACAGAAGAAGACTGAGGAGTTTCCACCTTCAGCGCTGCACCGGGACCCGTCATCGTGAGACCCCAGGCCTGCTACGTGGGAGCGACACCTTCTTCTGTGATAGACTGGTACGTGATTTTAGGGAAAGTTAGGGAAAGATATCTCCATTGTTGTGTTTTTTTCTTTGCTTGCTGCGTACCCGGAAGAAGTGAAGATCCAGAGACTCTAATATATACATGTGTGCAGCTAGATCAGTTGACTGTGTTATAGACATGTTTTACAGTAAAGAAATGTTACTACCGGTTAAATCTGAGTATGGGGATTCTGTTGAGAAAGATCATACACACACACCCGCGGCCTTACCACCGGTCGCTACATCTGGCGTAGTCGGCAGGATGTGTGATCAACAGGATCTCCTCCCGGTAGTACCTTATAACCGGACAGCTCCCCCGGCATCTATTGTCAATCAGGTGAGGAAGTTTAACGGACGGAACTATCCTGTAACTGAATGGACCGAACAACTTAAGATAGTGGGGGAGATGTATAACATTGATCCTAAGACCTTAGCAGAAATGGCCATGCTAACATTAGAGGGGGAGGCGTGGACGACAGTCAGGCTGGAGACGGTTAGGGGCCAGCGTACGTTGGATGACTTGGTGCGGGTGCTGGAGAACACCTATGGGCCGACCACATATGCGGGAACATTACGGTATATGTTCTTCCGGCGTACGCAACTCGAGTCGGAGGACATCCCTCAATATGCCAACGCCCTCCAAGTACTGCTTGAACAAGCCTGCAGGAAAAAAGAACAGATAGCTAGTACGGGCGCCCGTGACCTGGTGTTGAGAGATCAATTTGTGACTGGATTAAGAGACCCGTACCTTAACCGCTCACTGCAAGATCTACTCCGGATAAATCCGGCCCTTACGTTCGCTGAGGTTAAGCAAGAAGCGATAGAACGTTCGAGAGGACCTGTCATGGAGGCCCAGACTTATACCGCGGCTTGCAGGTCCATAACTGGTATCAGAACCCCGAACAGTGACACGGAAGAACTGAAGCAGATGGTGGCAGAGTTGCAGAAACAGGTGTTGCAGCTCACCCTGGACCAACAGGCGGACAGGCAAGCGAGACAACAACCCAGCCGGCCGATGGGAAGATGCTGGACATGCGGTGATCCCGCCATAGAGCGAACCGTTGCCCCCAGAACGTTCAAGTTCATCCACGGGCCGATATACCGGAACCAGCAAGTCATGCCCCACAACAGCGGCCACCTTTAAACTAGACGCCCCTGCCAAAGAGGCTCACTCGGCAGGGGAGGCCAAGGAGAGGAGTGTAGGAAAACAGAGCCAGCCACGGAACAAACTTGCATCAAACAGCCCTACCCTGGAAGTATTATTGGAAGGGACCGCCGTGCAAGGATTAATGGATACTGGGTCTCAGGTATCCACCATCTCCGAGCAGTTTTACGAAGAGTATCTGAAGCCGCGGGTTGCCTGTGACCCTGATACTACTATCAAGATCAAAGCAGCCAATAATCTACCCATTCCGGTGACGGGAGTTGCCTGGATGAACACTGAAGTCTGTGGGCAAGATCTCGGGAAGAGAGGGATAATCGTGGTCAGGGAAGGCTGTGGATCAGAAACGCCCATGATTATTGGGATGAACATCTTGAAAGACCTGAATCTGGTGTTGCTTACCAAGAGGGGGCCCAAGTACTGGCAAGAAGTGACCACACATACGGCCACCCGCCGAGCCTTCCAACAAGTGGTCCGGACCTGCAATCTCCAGCGAATGACCGAAGACCAACTGCCGCTGGCCACGATCACCGTACCCCGCCATACTAGGATAACTTTACCTGCTGAGAAGGAGACCGTTATCTCGCTACCCCTTAGCACCACAAGACAGCTCGAAGGCGTGGAGGTGCTGATTGAGCCGCGCACCCGAAGGAAGGGAAGCTGAACCCCCTAGTTGCTCGAACGCTAGCTGTTGTGAGAAAGGGGAGGATTCCTGTCAGGCTGGGTAACACGGCTAACGTGAGCGTTGACCTAGAGGCTGGGACACAACTCGCCCAAGTTTACGCCCTAACCGAAGAGGTGAACCCTATGAACCCCCTCCAGTTTGCACCGTCCACAGAGGGAGATTGGACAGTGACGGTCTCTGCCATGGCCGCTGTCGCGGATGACATCAACGCGGGGCGAGAACTACGAGAAAAGTGCCAGTTGGACATATCCCAATACTCCAACGAAGAAGTGTCCCAGGTGGAAGAGTTACTTCAAGAGCACCAGGCGTCATTTGCCCGGCATGACACCGACTTTGGATGCACCCCCAGTATCAAGCACGAAATCCCCACAGGTGATACCGCTCCTATCCGTGAAAGGTACCGCCAAATACCTCCCCAACAATACCAAGAAGTGAAAAATCTCCTGAATTCCATGTTACACGCTGGAGTGGTACGAGAAAGCCAGAGCCCCTGGGCTGCACCAGTGGTGATAGTCAAGAAGAAAGACGGGTCCCTGAGGTTCTGCGTGGACTACCGCCGTTTGAATGCTTGCACCATCCGGGACTCATACCCTTTACCAAGGATCGAAGAATCCCTGACAGCCCTGAAGAAAGCTAAATATTTTTCGTCATTGGACCTGGCCAGCGGCTATTGGCAGGTACCTATGCACGAGAAAGATAGAGAAAAGACTGCTTTCATCCTACCCATGGGCCTGTACGAGTTCGACCGGATGCCCTTTGGCCTGAACAACGCGCCGGGGACCTTCCAGCGACTGATGGAGCGCTGCCTGGGGGACTTCAACTTCGACTTCACCCTCATTTACCTGGACGACATCGTAGTCTATTCGGCCACATTTGAAGAACACCTGCAACAGCTGGGCCGTGTGTTTCGTAGGTTGAGAGAACATGGCCTGAAGTTGAAACCCAGCAAGTGCCGTCTTCTGCAGCCCGAGATCAATTACCTGGGTCACCGGATCTCGGCCGAAGGTGTACAGCCGTCTTCGGAGAAAATAGCCGCCGTGCGGGACTGGCCACAGCCTACGAACGTCAGAGAGGTCCGGGCCTTCCTGGGGTTGGCCGGTTACTACCGCCGGTTCGTGAGAAACTTCGCCCGGCTTGCTGCACCCTTGCACGAATTGCTTCGAGGGACCACCAACGGCCCCAGAGGACGACCCATCAGCTGGGGACCCAGCCAGGAAGAATCCTTCCAAGCCCTAAAGGGTGCCTTGACTTCACCCCCGTCCTGGCATATGCAGACTACAATCTCCCTTTCCAACTACATACCGATGCCAGCCTACAAGGTCTAGGGGCAGTACTTTCACAAGTACAAGAAGGCAAGGAACGTGTCATAGCCTATGCCAGTCGATCCCTACACGAGGGCGAGAAGAACCCCACCAATTATAGCTCGTTCCGGCTGGAGCTGTTGGCCCTAACGTGGGCTATGGCGGAGAAATTTGCAGGATACCTCACAGGGGCGGAAGTACTGGTCCTGACCGATAACAACCCGTTGGCCCACTTACAAAATGCGAAGCTCGGAGTCATGGAACAGCGTTGGATGGCTCGACTCTCGAAGTTCAACTACAAGATCAAATACAGGGCTGGGGCTGAGAATCAAAATGCGGACAGCCTGTCTAGAGTGTCATACCCCTTACTTACCAGAGACCGGGATGAAGAACTAGAAGGAGACGAGACGCCCGACTTTGCAAGGCTTGCCCAACAGATGATGGATTACTGCCAGTTCGTTGTGGGCGAAGTTGGAACTCCAGTGGGGGTTACACTGTGTCCCCAAGAGTTGTGCAGGCTCCAGGACCAGAACCCTGAATGGGCTCTACTCAAACAATGGGTGAAGCAAAGGCAGAAGCCCCCCCTGACACGCGGGCACGACTGTCTACCGGGACCTTGACCTTGCTCAGCCAGTGGGATCGGCTAATTCTGAGAGAAGAGGTACTATATCGGAAGGTTCTCCTGTCCCACATGTTGGAGGAATGTACACAAGTCGTGGTGCCTGCCCAATTGGCTCGTAAGATGGTGGACGAAGCACACAAAAGGAACGGTCACTTTGGAATAGACAAGACCTTTCGGTGGATTCAACAGTCCATCTACTGTCCAGGGCTCCGCAAGCTGGTCGAAGACGTCTGCAGAACCTGTCGCACCTGTGAACTGCACAAGTCCACCGAACAGCGTGCACCTGTCCAGACGATTAAAACCTCCAGGCCTCTTGAGCTGTTGATGGTGGACTATCTGCTGATCGGGACGGCGAGCAGTGGCTATCAATACTGCCTAGTCATGGTGGACCACTTCACAAAATTCGCCGTCGTTGTTGCTACCAAGGACCAGACGGCCGAGTCGGCTGCACAGGCCATCTGTCGACAGTTCATCCACGTCTATGGGTGTCCGGAGAGGTTACACTCCGACCAGGGGGCTTGTTTCGAAGGCAGAGTCATCGAGGAGCTGCATCGGATGTATGGGATCCAGAAGTCGAGGACCACTCCTTACCATCCACAAGGGAACGGTGCCTGTGAACGCTTTAACCGGACCCTACTTCAGCTGATCCGCACCTTGGCCGAAGATAAGAAAGATCGATGGCCCCAATTCCTTCCAGATCTAGTATGGGCCTACAACAACCAGGTCCACTCCGTGACTGGCTACACCCCTCACACTCTTCTCTTTGGCCGCCCCGGAAAAGGGGTCCATGACCTGAACCTATTCCGCCCAGAAGAAGATGTCTGCCATAACTACCCCTCCTGGCTAAATGCTCACCGCCAGAAGATGGAGACTGTACACCGGCTGGTGAGTCAACAAATCCGGGGCCAGATACATGCTGACCCACTCCCCGTGCAAGAGAAACCCTTAAAGTTGGGACAGCTAGTCTTGCTCCGTATTAAGAAGCCTCAAGGGAAACTTCGAGCCAAGTGGGAGACTGAAGTCTACCGGGTAATCGAACGCCCTTACCCCAATGGACATGTATACCGAGTGCGGGGTGAAGACAGCCACAGCACCCGCACTGTGCACCGAAATATGTTGCGCCCCTGCCGCTCCCGGCCTGACTCCCCTCCCACAGTAACCGGAGGGGGTGACGCTGCTGACATGACTGACGTCACGGACATTTCTCAACATAGAGATCACGTCGACTCTGAGACCGGTGACCCACCTACACAGACCAGTCCCTCTCCCGGAGTACTGACTGGAGTGGGGCGTAAAGACAGTGACGAGGAGGGGAACAACCGACCCTTGCGACGCACTGACCGCACCACTGCTGGGATCCCGCCCGGACGGTTCTACAGGGACCAGTATGTATGGCCCACTTCTCAACCGACCCCTGTGACAACTACAGTCATCACTGCCTTGGAGCCGGCGGTTGTTGACAGGGACTGCCAACCTTTAAGTGGGGGGGTATGTAATGAAGTGGGTAGCCCTGACTGTGTTGTTATTCAAATGGACACTGCAGTGAACATTACACAGTCTGATCCCCTCCCCCAACAGCCTTGTGCTGAGGAAGAAAAAGGGCGGGAGATGATGATTAGAGATCCAGAGCTCTGTCAGGACAGACTGTGTGGTGTCTCCCGACATAGGGCTCTTTTGCAGCCGGATTCTTGGGAAGAAATACCCCGTGAGGATCGCTGTTGCAACCCCCGGTCTGCAGGACCTTGTCTTACCGAGGGTCCCACTCAAATTCAGGACATTGCCTCCAGAATTCAGGACGTTGCCACTGGATTACATGTGCAGGGGCTGTGACTGACATAAGGGAGCCATCTGTGCTACTGTGATCTCCCTTCTGCTCATCGGTTTGCCCCGAGACTGAGAGAGACTTCTGTGCTGCTGTGGGCTCCCTTCTGCTCCTCTGTGTGCCCTGAGACTGGGAGAGACTAACAAAGAAAGATTCTGTTACCTGCGGAAGGAGACCACAGAAGAAGACTGAGGAGTTTCCACCTTCAGCGCTGCACCGGGACCCGTCATCGTGAGACCCCAGGCCTGCTACGTGGGAGCGACACCTTCTTCTGTGATAGACTGGTACGTGATTTTAGGGAAAGTTAGGGAAAGATATCTCCATTGTTGTGTTTTTTTCTTTGCTTGCTGCGTACCCGGAAGAAGTGAAGATCCAGAGACTCTAATATATACATGTGTGCAGCTAGATCAGTTGACTGTGTTATAGACATGTTTTACAGTAAAGAAATGTTACTACTGGTTAAATCTGAGTATGGGGATTCTGTTGAGAAAGATCATACACACACACCCGCGGCCTTACCACCGGTCGCTACAATTATATAGTAGATAGTGATATACCATAGATACTGATGAAATTACTGACATTTAGAAGCAGGCTACGAGTGTGTGCTATAAAAGTAATTGCTCTTTTATTATAACTTGCTTGACAACAATGATTAGGTTGACATTTTTGAAAAAAAAAAAAAATATTGCACCAATTCAACTTTGTGAAAGTAGTTTACCACCAGAGTGAAGTTAATACAGTGAGTTTATTTAAACAAGACAATCAAGTCTTATGGGGCCGTCACACGCGTCAATATCGCGTGCACGATCACTGCTTCATGTGACGTTGCGGCGATATTGATGCGTGTGACATGCTCAATCAACCAGCGATAAATTGCTGGTTGATGGTCGCCAGGTTTTAGAACCTGTTCTAAAACCTGATTGGCAGTCGCCCGCTGCACACGCAGATTCGCTGCGTGTGACACCGGGAGATGCGATCAGCCAGCTCCCAGCGCCTCTCAGGAAGAGCTGAGAGCTCGTATCCAGGGTAAACTGAGGGTAACTAGGCAGCGCGCGCTGCCTAGTTACCCGCAGTTTACCCTGGATACCAGCCTGCAGACATCGTGGAAACGATATAGAAATCATTTCCACGATGTTGCTGGTAAAATGATCGCTGGTGAGTCTGCCTGTGTGACAGCTCACCAGCGATCAGATGTCAATGTCGTCAGCGATCAGATCGCTGACGACATTGACGAGTGTGATTGCCCCATTACAGTTCACTGCCTGTAAACTATTTGCATTACACTATTATTTAAATAAAAATTTGTTAGATATACTGAATGATGCAAAAGAAGGGGGTGGGAGTAGCACTAAAAGGATCAACCAATCCCAAGCTGAACAAACACTTGAATGTGAGAGAAAAGAAGCGTGTACAAATGGATTAGGATCAAGCCAGATATCAAAAAATCACCAGCAGCACTCATGAAAAAGCAGTGTTAATATTACCAGGGTGGGGGATCCGCTCACGGTCTGCTGCCATAATGCATTGCACATTCTGGTAATATGGACACTGCTTTTTCATGAGTTCCGCTGGTGATTTTTTCCATCTTTTCTGTCTTGCTGTGCCATCATGTTTTCCTTACTATGCCCTATCATGGGTAATATTTTAGCATGAGGAACTTTATTTATATCATTACTGTTTATTGGAGTATGGAATTTGCCTCTTCCTTAAACCTGGATAGATATATCTGTTGGTACACCATTGTTTATCTGCAAACTGTGACAGCAAGTGTGTATTTGTGTATTTACTGATTGATACCTGATTTTCCATTACACAGTGTCCATCTACATTTTTGGCAGCTTTTTGGGTTGTTGGATTTTTTGTCATGCAGGTTTCTGCATTTTAATTGTTTTTAAATGTGATTGTCTTGCAACCTATTTACACCTTAATAATAAAAATCTTTGATTCACTTGATATCTGGCTTGATCCCAATCCATTTGTACACGCTTCTTTTCTCTCAAATTCAGATATAGGCTAGGGTCATGGTGGGTTTACACGTCGCGATATCGGGCCAATATCGTCAGGGCCGGCTCCAGGTTTCTGTGGGCCCCGGGCGAAAAGGTCTCAGTGGGCCCCCTTTAAGTACATATCGCGGACTATATATATATATATATATATAGTGAGGTAGCGCACCCTGGGGGACACGCTTGGCAGCAGAATTGACGCACACGGCAATGGATTCTTTACAAAAGTGTATCCGGTTTATTCTAAACTTCTTAAACCGTGCTCCATAACACAAACATGAGGCTTTCCTTCAGCTTCAACATAAATGTCCATATATCTTCCATAGACCGTATATAACAATGAATAGATTCCTGTACAGGTTGAGGTACACTTCTCCCTAAAGTGTCCCAGGGCAGTATTCACACATATCTCATTACTCACTGTGATGTGAGCTGTGTTCACATAGAACTCCTCTGCTGCTCCCAGCAACCTCACACAGAGAGGTTCAAACAGTACCTCTCACACTGCGGCTCTGCAGTGTCTCATCCAGGCTCTCAGACCCATCTCATGGTCCTGCACCTTTGCAGGCTTGTGGAAGACTGGCTCTCCTCACAAGTGCAATCCAGTGAGTTTTGTAATTACTCCTTCACACAAACCTCAGCTTTCAGCAGCAGCAGTTAACCCCGTGTGTGCTGCTACCGAGCCAACCTGCACTTACCCTGTGCATGCTGCAGGGTTTAGCAATCCCACATTACCGCCGGTCACGTGAGTCATGCCAGCCACGTGCTATAGCGCTGGCATGTCTCACATACCCCCCTCCTTGTTCAATCCTGTAGGGGGTGAACACAAGGCCACAACCCCGGGCCCTGCGTGCAGACCGCGTCACGGTGTGGAGAACCGGCGGAGCCAAGCAGGGGCACCCGGGGGGTACCAGCGGTGCCAGACCCCACGAGCAACCAACCCGTTCGGACCCCCGGCACCCACAAACCCCGGACGGGTACCAACAACAGAGGCCTGGGGCCCCACGAGCAACACGGGGTTTGCCCGCGGCACTGCTGCACCGCTCCGGACGGCGAGTCGGCGCACTGGGCTCTGCACCCGGGAATCAGTCACATTAAGTCCTCCGGGTATCCCGGCGGCGGGATTCTCGGGCTCTGGGCCCTGTCTGTCCTTCATCCGGGGGGCCATATACTCGTTCCACAACACCCGGAACAAGGGCATATCCCTCCCCAGCACAACATCATAAGGGAGATCCTTTACTACCCCCACGACATGTTGAACCCTCCTGGCCGGGGTAGCGAACGTGACACGCTTCGTCGGATACCTGCGATGATCCCCATGGACACTCATCACCCTGACCTTTCGGTCGGTGGGTTTGGTCCTGGAGACCAAGGAGGCACACACGAGGGTCACGTTGCTCCCTGAGTCCAGGAGAGCCGTCACTTCATGACCATTAACCCGAACGCGGCACAGTACATTCCCAGTGTCCCTGGGGTCCGAGCGCCCTTTTCCGACGAGGTGGGTGAACATGGACCGCCTCCGGGAGTAGTCACAGTCCATGGGTTCCCCGTTGAGGGGACACTGTGCCTTCATATGTCCAACCTCCTGACACCTCCTACATCGGGGTTGACCTCCATTATACCAGGGGCTGAACGGCGGCGGTCCGGAACGCCGCTTTGCTGCAGGGGGATGGCCGTTCTTGGCCTGAGTCGGGTGCTCGCTGACCCGGGGTCCGGATTGGGGGTCCCTGCTTTCTGGTGTGGTGGGCGCAGCCTTGCGGTTGGTTCGCAGTGTCCCCGTGTCCCTGATCAAGTCCTGTGTGGCCACATGGCGCTCCACCACATTCACCACCTGGTCTAGGGTACCCGGGTCACTGTGTCCCACCCACCGTTGTATGGGGATGGGCAGCGTACGCACGAAGCGATCCACCACCACCCGCTCTACCATCTGGGCTGGACTCAGGGCTTCAGGCTGCAGCCATTTCTTAACCAGGTGTAGCAAGTCATAGGCCTGAGAGCGCACAGGTTTGCCTTCCTCGTAGGCCCATTGGCTCACCCGTTGTGCCCTCACGTAAGTATTAACCCCGGTACGGGCCAATATCTCCCCCTTCAGGGCTCCATAGTCCAGGGCATCCTCGGTACACAGGTCTATGTATGCCTTTTGGGGATCACCAGTCAAATAGGGCGCCAGCACCTCGGCCCACTGGGCGACCAGCAGTCTCTCCCGTTTGGCCACCCGCTCAAACACTGCCAGGAATGCCTCCACATCATCCCCCGGCGTCATCTTTTGCAGCGCTTGTCTTACCCTTTTCCGGACGCTGCCGTCATCACCTGGGCCTTGGGGTGGTTCCCATGGTCTGGCACGAACAGCCTCGGTCAACAGGGCCATCTGCTCCTGGTGTCGGTGTTCCTGCTGCTGCAGTGCTTGGAACTGCTGCTGCTGAGCCTGAACCAGGTGTTTGAGTACCTCCTCCATGCTGGTGGTGGGCTCGTACTGGAATTTAGCCGCTTGGATCCTGGACATGCGCTGCCGGGCACCCCGCAAGAGACTGGCGGCTTATAATGACTGCTGCTCCTCTCACTTAGCCGCCGCCTCATGAAACAGTCACTTTCACCAGCGGTTCCGGAAGGAAGGGCGACAGTAGCGCGGGCTTCACCAGGAATGAATGCTACACCTCACCGGGCCGGCATTTGCCCGCATTCTCCACCATATGTGAGGTAGCGCACCCTGGGGGACACGCTTGGCAGCAGAATTGACGCACACGGCAATGGATTCTTTACAAAAGTGTATCCGGTTTATTCTAAACTTCTTAAACCATGCTCCATAACACAAACATGAGGCTTTCCTTCAGCTTCAACATAAATGTCCATATAGCTTCCATAGACCGTATATAACAATGAATAGATTCCTGTACAGGTTGAGGTACACTTCTCCCTAAAGTGTCCCAGGGCAGTATTCACACATGTCTCATTACTCACTGTGATGTGAGCTGTGTTCACATAGAACTCCTCTGCTGCTCCCAGCAACCTCACACAGAGAGGTTCAAACAGTACCTCTCACACTGCGGCTCTGCAGTGTCTCATCCAGGCTCTCATGGTGGGTTTACACGCCGCGATATCGGCGTCCAACTCCGACCCAACTCCGACAAAAAAGTCACGTGGGTCGCGAGTTGGAGCCGATATCGGGCGCGCGTTGTACGGTTTGAACGTACAACGCGATCCTGGAACGATGCCAAAACGATATCGGAGTTGAATAGCTGAGCTATTCAACTCCCCGATATCGCAAGGCCGTTGTAGCAGGATCGCTGCGTGTGACAGCCCAACTCCGATGCGTACTCGCACCTCACCCATTAACTCCCATGTTAAATGGTCGTTACTGGGTTGGTGGGCGTACACATCGGCGGGACGTTGTTTCCCGATATCGCAGCGTGTAAACCGGCGATGCGATATCGGGAAAAGCGCTCAAAAAATGCGCGCTCCCGCGGCGTTGCCTCCGATATCGCGGCGATATCGGGACGTGTAACCCCACCATAAGACCCATCTCATGGTCCTGCACCTTTGCAGGCTTGTGGAAGACTGGCTCTCCTCACAGGTGCAATCCAGTGAGTTTTGTAATTACTCCTTCACACAAACCTCAGCTTTCAGCAGCAGCAGTTAACCCCGTGTGTGCTGCTACCGAGCCAACCTGCACTTACCCTGTGCATGCTGCAGGGTTTAGCAATCCCACATTACCGCCGGTCACGTGAGTCATGCCAGCCACGTGCTATAGCGCTGGCATGTCTCACAATATATATATATTGCCGCACACTTACCGCAAGCCCCATAGACAATGCATGGGGCTTGCCGCAAACGTGCAGCAAGTGCAGCCACTAGGCGGAAAATGTGGCAGATGTGGGGTTTTTTTTACCGCAACTGCCACATTTTTAAAAAAAAAACGCCTATGTGAAGGCAGCCTTACAGGAACAGTGACTGCCGAAACCAGCAAGAGCTGTTCCTGACAGTGAGCATATTACACGTTGTTAGGAGCGGGCTAAAATGCGATTGCGTTCCCTTGCGCTTTTTAAAAATACCCTTCAAATGCAAAATGTTGCATTTTTGTGCGTCTGAGGATGCTTGGTATATACACAAGCATTCTCAAGCACACAAATAATGCAAGCAGCTCAATGGAGCCGCACTGCTATATGCTGGCACCGCAGCCAAGCGGAGTGTCTGGCTGTCCAGATCTCTCTTTCTCCTCACCTTTCTTCTTGCCGCTCCGGTCTCCTTCGGTCGCTCTGCACATATCAGCACAGTGATGACTACATCGTGCCCCTCCATGCTGAGCTGCAGAATGCAGACAGCGGCAGAAGAGACTCTGGAGAAGAATGCTGCTGGCAAAGGCGGCTGAGACTATAGGAACGGAATCCGCGGGGGGCTACCACTGGTACACATACTTCGTACACACGCGGCTCTGCTCCGTACACCTCGTACGCACGCGGCTCTGCTCCGTACACCTCGTACACACATGGCTCTGCTCCGTACACCTCGTACACACATGGCTCTGCTCCGTACACCTCGTACGCACGCGGCTCTGCTCCGTACACCTCGTACGCACGCGGCTCTGCTCCGTACACCTCGTACACACATGGCTCTGCTCCGTACACCTCGTACGCACGCGGCTCTGCTCCGTACACCTCGTACGCACGCGGCTCTGCTCCGTACACCTCGTACGCACGCGGCTCTGCTCCGTACACCCCATACGCACGCGGCTCTGCTCCGTACACCTCGTACACACATGGCTCTGCTCCGTACACCTCGTACGCACATGGCTCAGCTCCATGCACCTAGTACACACTCACCTCTGCTACATTCACACTGTAAATCCCTCCTGACCCCACACATAACCTTCACCTAATTGCCATACACCTAGTACACACTCACCTCTGCTACATTCACACTGTAAATGCCTCCTGACCACACACAAACTTCACCTTATTTGAGCATCATTCATGGTGGCCAGCACAGTCCTGGATACACTGAGGAGCTGATCATGAGACCCCTGACTCCTCCCCATCCATTGACATCATCACAGGTCCTGTAAGCACAGAGTGTGCACTGTGCAGCTCTGTCGGCTCTCGTGGAGGGGGGAGGAGGGAGACCTCCGATGCAGCAGGAACCTGAAAATGACCCCCCAGCTGCCCCCTGGGTATGGCCCTGGCTGTGGGGGCCCCTGAGGCTAGGGTCACACTTGCATTGTGACCCTAGCCTTATGCAAGTATTGTATGTTGCAGCGCATAGCGTTTAATGCTATGCGCTGGAGGCAGCCCATAGAAACCCAACGTTTACCTTGACAACCACTGGTTGTCAATGTAAACATCGGCTTTCTATGGGCTCAGTTGCTGGCAGCGCATAGCGTTAAACGCTCTGCGCTGCAGCAGACAATACTTGCGTCAGGCTAGGGTCACAACACAAGTGTGACCCTAGCCCTCAGGGGCCCGGTGGGCCCCCTCCAAGCAGTCGGGCCCCGGCACTTGCCCGGGTACGCCGGGTGCTGACGCCGGCCCTGAATATCGTAGCCAACGACGCGGGAGCGCGCTTTTTGAGCGCGCTTTTCCCTGCATCGCATCGCCGGTTTAGACAGTCCGATATCGGGATACAACGTCCCGACGATGTGTACGCCTACCAACCCAGGAACGACCATTTAACATAGGAGTGAATGGGTGACGTGGCTGTACACATTGTAGTTGGGCTGTCAGACGGGACGATGCGGCTCCAACCGGCATCCGGTATCGGGCGGTTGAATAGCACGCTCATTCAATCCCTGATATTGCATTGACATCGTTCCTGCATCGTATTGGACGTTCACACCATCCAACGCAGGAACGATATCGGCTCCAACGATCGAACCACGTGACTTTTCATTGAAATTGGACGCCGATATCGCAACGTGTAAACCCACCATCACACTTAGAAATAGAATTGCGTTCACCGCATCCAGATCCGGATGCGGTGAACGCAATTGCAGTCACACACATTTTTCATCAAAAATGTGTGGAGGGAACTGCAATCTGGTAACTTACAATAGCTATAGTATGCACAGCTGTCAGTGAAGCCGCCGGCTTCATTCATAAAAATGTACAGGAGCCGACAGAAGCCGGCTACTATACATAAGATATTACATCATTATATGCCCACCTGATTGGCTGGTAGGTCTCTAGGGGGGTGGGAAGCCCCTAGAGACATTATAGACACATTTATTAATAAAATATCATCTTTTAAAACACTGACAAAACTTTGCTTATCCCGGCAGCAGCTGGGATAAGCAAAGTATATGCGGTAACCGCATTGCTCAGGATTGCACATCCTGAGCAATCTGGTTACCGCATTGCGGGTCAGAGAACCGCTCCGAAAACTGCAGCCTGCATGATTTTTCACGCAGGCTGCAGAGCCGGAGGCGGTAACCGGATTGCTTGTGAAGCAATCCGGTTTTTATAATAGGCTCCTATGAGGAGCGTTTCCTGATCCGGTTTTGAGCTTTTTAAAAGCTCAAAACCAGATCAGGTTTTAAAATAAAAACCTGAAGTGTGACCCTAGCCATACTGAATGATGGCACATAATGGTAATCTTTCTACAATGAGATAAATACAAAGAATAATAGCATTAAAGGGAACCTGTCACCCCCTTTGGATATTCTAAACTGTGAAGTATTGCGAGACTTCGGCACTATCTTCAATGGAGCATGGTGACCTGCTGCACTGCACCGGCACAAGTGCGTCTGTCACTCAGCGGCCGTCCACAGGAGGGGGTGGCAATTTTGAAAATGCAATGCTGGTTTTGCTGGCAAGTGGCGACGAAGACCTTATATACAGGGACCAGAGAGCAGACCTCCCAAATTTTTTAGGATGTAGCACGGCAGAGAATAAAAGTTGATTTCTGAGGTTTGAGGGGGACATCTGGGCACATAGAGGGGTTACAAGTACCCCAATTACATTATGTTTAACCTGGTGGGCACAATTTAAAATTCTCAAAGGGGGTGAAAGGTTCCCTTTAAATGTGATCAGATAAATTATTTAAGTAGATCTAATCTATCAAACTTGCACTCATAGGTATGGGAGGTTGATCTATACATACATAATATTTCAAAATATTGA
Organism: Allobates femoralis; assembly: GCA_033576535.1. NCBI lineage: Eukaryota > Metazoa > Chordata > Amphibia > Anura > Aromobatidae > Allobates > Allobates femoralis. The sequence continues at coordinate 16,910 of JARQOC010001887.1, read as the reverse complement.
TGGACTTTACATGATTCAGGTAAGAAATACTCACATTTAGGTATAAACTTTTATTTGTATTTTTATAGGTATATTTAATTATTAATATATATTTTCATGGACTCACCCACCCATTGTAGCCTCAACACAAAACAGTCTCTCGGAAGCTTAGATCACTCGAGCATACACGAAGCTAATTGATTTTCATCCAGAAAAAAACAAGTGACTTTCACCTCAATTGTCATCAGCTATATGGCGTCCATTTTTATACATTATCTGTTCTAAAATTACAAAATCAAATACAGTTTCATATATTACAGAAATGCATTGTAGCCATAAAAATTGGATGCTAGTCAGATGATCCATACAGTTGTTGTTTTTATTTATGCACCCATAGACTTGAAAACTTGTCTCATCTCAAACAGGGAAGAAACTAGTGCATGCTGAGATTTTTTTCCACATGCCGATACATTCTTTGAAAAAAAAAACGCTCATCTGAGAAGCCTAACTGGATAACATTGGTCTTAGTGCTGTCCATGTGATGGCAGATTTTCTACGGAAAGCATAGTGTAACCTGATTTGTATGTGAATAGTGCAAGTTCCCTTTGAAACTTCTAACCAAAATGTAACTCATTGGTATGTCCATAGCACAGTAAATGTTGGCAGCTAGAATCCTAAAAGGTAATTCTAACCACTTTGTGAGTTCACTTACAAACACCAGAGGGCTAGTTAAACGTTTTGCTTCAGTTTCTAGAAACTACACAGAATAATAATTAGGACAGATTCATGCATTATCTAAAAAAAGGTTTCATTTTGAGTGGATACCCTGCTGCTGATGAGACCACTATTGCTTCCTCACCCTTATTTCACATGTCACCCAAATATGAAGTTTTTCTAAGGCCTGAAGAAGATTTATCAATCAATAATCCACTTGGGCATTTTACTACAACTATGACCTCATAAAGAGCCATGATAAGGATCTTTTCACATCAGTGGTATTGTCGCCGCACCTGCCGGATCTACCGTTTAATGGCTGACTTGCGGCACTGATCCAGCAAGCCCCATTCAATGTATATGGGGCTTGCAGTCGGCTGCGGCAAGCGCGGTATTGCCGAATCTGGCAGATCCGGCACTTCTTGCGGCCGTGCAAAAAAAAAAAAACCCTGCTAGCAGCATTTTTTTGCAGTGCCGCAAGTGAAGCCGGATTCACCAATACTGCACTTGCCACACCTGATCGCAAGCCCCACAGAGGATCAATCTACCACTCTGGATCTGATAACACCCCCTTACTAACCAAAAGACTTAACACACTATGTTTGATTGCTATTTCATCTTTCTTTTCTGCTCACTTTCTAAAACTGAACACGGACAAAACAGAATTCATCATCTTTCCCCATCTTACTCTACCACACCTCCATCAAAGTCAATAGCTGCTTACTTTCCCCAGTCTTTGGGGTAATCCTCGACTCAGCCCTCTTTTTCAAATCACATATCCAAGCCCTTGCCACCGCCTGCCAACTCAAACTCAAAAATATTTCCCAGATCCATATATTCCTTGACCAAGAAACTGCAAAACCACTCGTACATGACCTCATCATCTCCTGCCTTGACCACTGCAACTTCCTGGCCTCCCCTCTAGCACTCTTGCCCCCTCCAATCTAATCTAAACACTGCTGACTGAGTAATCCACCTGTCTCCCCATTATTCCCCAGCCTCTCCTCTCTGCCAAGCCCATCATTGGCTTCCCATTACCCAGAGACTCTAGTTAAATACCCTAACTATGACATACAAGGCCATCCATAACCTTTCCCATCCATATATCTGTGACATGGTCTCCTGGTGCCTACCTACATGCAACCTGCGATCCTCTCAAGATCTGCTGCTCTACTCCCCTCTTACCTCCTCTTCCCACAACCGCATACAAGATTTCTCCCGTGTATCCCACATACAACTGGAACTCTCTGCCATAACACATCAGACTCTCATCTACCGTGGAGACCTCCAAAAGGAACTTGAAGGCCTACCTCTTTTGACAAGCCTACAACCCGCAGCAAGCCTCAGTCCAGTAAACCACCGCACAACCAACTCTACCCTCTCTTAGTGTATCTCTACCCATCCCACAGTGATTCCTTGCGGACAGGGTACTCTCTCCTCCGCTACCTGTGTGTGTGCTTTGTTCATAAATATTGTACTTGACTATGTATGCCAATTTTCACATGAACAGCGCTATAAAATAAATAACACTATAATAATAAATAATAATAATAATATCTCTGCAGGATTTCCACCCAGGTTGCAACCACTTAAATATTTAATACAGTGCCTTAAAACATATTCATGCCCTATGAGATTTTAAATATTCTTCGATATTACAACTACAAACTTAAATCTTCTTTATTGTGATTTTATGGGCTATAAATCTGAAAATTGTGACGTGTATTCGTATTCAACCCCTTGTAGCCTTGTAGCACCATTAAATTAAATCCACAGTATAAAATTGCCTCCAGAAGTCACCTAATTAGTAAATTGAGTTCATCTACACTGGTGACCAGAATTAGAGAATAATGTATGATCACTTGATTTTTTTCAGACAGAATGTACCATATATACTCGTGTATAAGCCGACCCGTGTATAAGCCGACCCCCCTACTTTTGCCCCCAAAAACTGGGAAAACTTATTGACTCGCGTATAAGCCGAGGGTGGACTCCAGCACAGGTATACAACCCCCAGCAGTGAGGTATACAGCAGCCTCCCCAGTGGTAGTATACAGCAGCAGCCCCAGTGGTAGTATACAGCAGCCCCAGAGGTATATGCAGCCCCATAGGTATATGCAGCCCCAGAGGTATATGCAGCCCCATATGCAGCCCCAGAGGTATATGCAGCCCCATATGCAGCCCCAGAGGTATATGCAGCCCCACAGGTATATGCAGCCCCAGAGGTATATGCAGCCCCAGAGGTATATGCAGCCCCATATGCAGCCCCACTTGCAGCCCCAGAGGTATATACAGCAGCCCTTAGGTAGTATACAGCAGCAGCAGCCCCAGGGCTGTATACAGCCGCAGCCCCAGGGCTGTATACAGCCGCAGCCCCGGGGCTGTATACAGCCGCAGCCCCGGAGGTATACAGGCCCCCCATCAAGTTCCAGGGCCCCCCCCCCCTTGCGCGCCAGCCTGTAAAGTAAAATCATACTTACCAGTGTCCTGTCGCGCCGTCCGCAGCTGCCGACACGCGATCCCGGGCTTAAATCCGCGTCTTCCGGCTTCCGACTTCCTGTGGTCGCGGGCAATGACGTCATTGCCCGCGACTACAGGAAATGCGGAAGACGCGGAATGAAGCCGGGGATCGCGTGTCGGCAGCTGCGGACGGCGCGACAGGACACTGGTAAGTATGATTTTACTTTACAGGCTGGCGCGCAAGGGGGGGGGGGGCCCTGGAACTTGATGGGGGGCCTGTATACCTCCGGGGCTGCTGCGGTATTTTTTATATACTCGCGTATAAGCCGAGGGGGGACTTTTCAGCCCAAATTTTGGGCTGAAAAACTCGGCTTATACGCGAGTATATACGGTAATCTACATTGATCAACATTTGAAGGTTTTTGTGTAAGGGGTACACCATGTCACTAGAACAGTGTTTTACAAAATAACCAAAATTTATCAACTTAAAACCTTTATTTTACACAAGGCAGCGTTTCTCTGTGCGATCAGCAAAAGCGCACTACGAGGAGCTTTGTGTATAGTTGGCAGCCACCATGGAACACATCGGGCTACCAAGGGTAGCGTTCTCCCGAAGAGCATAGCATTAACACTTACGTGCTTCTGCTAAATCTTAAGCACAGCCCGGTAAAATAAGTTAATAACGGTAGTGTGAGCCTAGCCAAAGATAGTCCTACAAAGTAATAACTCAGAAGGCTGAATTCAAATGCAGCGCACAATTTTCAGATTTATATTTCTTGAATATTAGAAAACCATTTATCATTTCCTTCACACTTCATAAATACTTTACATGTTGTGTTGGTTTGCCCCAATAAAATACATTCACGTTGGCAGTGTAACGTGACAAAATGTGGAATTTCATTGGGTATGAATATTTTTCAAAGCCACTGTAAGCAAGTTAGTCTGTAAAAGATAAGGCCAGCAATACTTTTCCATGACCAGTCCATTCGTCCCATACTGAGAAGTCATCATTGCCAATGAGGATGAAGGATTATGGTAGATCTGAAGCCTTTGTCACTCCAGCTCTATTACCCTACCAGAGCCATCTCCTCTTGCTTTGACTGACAGTCTTTATGCTTTGTGACTTCAGGCAAAGGATCCATCTGTGAAGCAGGAGGATATGACCCTGGGTGGAAAATAGTGCTGAAGTGACAAATTCTGCTGACAGATTTCCTTTAAAGTAATCTGTCAGTAGGATAAACCCTCTTAAACCGTCTATACGACATGGAGGTTTTAGGAATCTAAATAAAATGCTACATTCATAACTGAAATATCTTATTCCAGAGAAATGCATTTTTTTCTTATATGTAAATAAGCTGTTACAGCCTATTGGCTGGACACTGATCTGTGTGAGAATCTGCCTTCTGGGCTTATTTAAAATAAAAGTGGATATTACCAGTGTGAGACAAATAAGTAGCACAGAAGATTAGAAGTGAACATTATTTTCTTACCTACAAGCAAGCAGCTGCAGCTCTCACAGCTCTGCTGTATTCTAGCAATATTGTAGCACTGTCGGTCTGTGATATGGAAACTGCAGTATTGAGAGGAACCTGCAGATGTGTCAGTTATAATCACATAGAACTCTATAGTGAGATCGGGAGGGCAGAGAGCATCCATCACGTATCACACTGGTAACTCCCCATTTTATTTAAAGTGAAAATGTAATTTCATTGAAAATAAAATCTAATACTGCACTGGTTGTTAATGATGGGTCACATGGTAGTTAAGATAATGGTTTTCTTGTGCCATATGACTTATTTTCTCACATTTTTCTGTGCTCTTTTAAAAACTGCATTTTATGGCTGTGTGAGCAAGGCCAGCGTCTGCCACCACTGTGTGTATCTCCACAGCTTCTGAGAGCAGGCTGATAGTGAGCTGTGTGGGAAACCAGCAAACAAGGGGTTAACAGAGATTGTGACTGAGCTGTGTGGAGCCAGATTACACATCTTTCCTTGGCATAAATGTCTGAGGAGCTTGCATTAATCCTGACCTTCTGACATTGCTTAGCAACTGTGCTGTGTGCTGAGCTAATCTGATACATTGTTTCTTCATGAGCTGCAATCAGCAGTGTAGGCAGGGGTGAACCTAGCCTCTCTGCTGCCTGAGGCGAACTACAAAATGGCGCCCCCCCCAACTCGAGGATGTCAGCGCCATCACACGCACATAGAAGAACCACACAGAAGAATCCAGAACAAGGGTCATTAATGGCAATGGCGGCTTGGCACAAGCTACAGACACACAATGATGGCGGCAGAGCGGTGCTCCTGTAGCTGACATCCTTATAGCACAGGGGGCAGCACTGGTTGACAATCTATTATCTCTGGCACATGCCTACAAAACTCTGGGCAGCTCCAATGTAGCGCTGCCTGGCACTGACTAGTCAGACATGTCCATCATACTGCACCGTCAACACACCACAGGTAACGACCTGCAGTCTAAGCATCAACAAGCCGCCACTGCACTAAGCTGGTAAAATTTCCCAACAGACCATGCCTCTTCTCTGAATACTTAGCCAATCACAAGTGCTGCACATGGGGCTGTCCAGAGTTAACAGCAGGTGCCGAACAAGTGGGTTAAGGAAGGGATGTGGGAGCGGGAAGGTGGACGAGCAGCACCGACCAACCGCCGCTCGGGAGAAACATGGCTGGATGCCTGTATGTACCGAGGGCGGCACTGGTCATGGTGTGTAAGATATGGCCAATCTGTCCTGCAGCAGAGGGACAATGCATCCTGCACCAGGGTCATACATAAAAATCATGGGGCCCCATAGCAGAGGTTCCCCCCAAAAAAAAAAAAGAACAGAATATTTGTCTGGGTCACATATGTAAAAATTTCACAACTCTGCAGCCCTTACAAAGTAATTTTTCTCTTATTGAAGCCCCTTGGTTCCTCTTTCATTATCCCCATAAAGTATAATACCAACAAAAGTACCCCACAAACACTGTAGGATCCCCCCCCCACAACGAATTCCTCTACAGGACCCCATGGTATAATGCCCCTCCCCCCAAAGTCCTTCATATATTATAATGCTTCCCTATAGCCCCCCATATGTTATAATGCACCATTCATAGCCCTCCGTATAGTATAATGAACTCCATAGACCTTCATACACCATAAAGCACTGCCAATATACATGACAGCACCCCCACATACATGACAACACCCCCATATACATGACAGCACCCCATAATCCTCCTATATTATAATGCAGATTGTCACTGTTTAAAATAATGAAAGGATACTCTTCATCTCCTCTCTCCTTGCAACCCCTTGCACCTTCTCTCTCCTCGCACCCCCCTCTATTCGCAGCTCCCCTCACATCCTGTCTCCTCACACCCCCCTCCATTCGCAGCTCCTCTCTCTTCACAGCTCCCCTCTCCTCGCACCTCCTCTTTACTCGCACCCCCTCTCTCTTGCAGCTCCTCTCTCCTCGCACCCCCCCTCCTTCCAGCTCCTTGCACCCCCTCTCTCCTTCAGCTCCTCTCCCCCTCTCTCCTTCCAGCTCCTCTCCCCTTGCAGCTCCTAATCGCACCCCCTCTCTCCTTCCAGCTCCTCTCTCTTCCTTGCTCCCCGCACCCCCTCTCTCCCTCCAGCTCCTCTCTCCTCCTTGTCGCATCCCCTGTCTCCTGCCAGCTCCTCTCTCCTCCTTGCTCCCCGCACCCCCTCTCCCCTTCCAGCTCCTCTCACCCCCTCTCTCCTTCCAGCTCCTCTCTCCTCCTTGTCGCATCCCCTGTCTCCTGCCAGCTCCTCTCTCCTCCTTGCTCCCCGCACCCCCTCTCCCCTTCCAGCTCCTCTCACCCCCTCTCCTTCCAGCTCCTCTCTCCTCCTTGTCGCATCCCCTGTCTCCTGCCAGCTCCTCTCTCCTCCTTGCTCCCCGCACCCCCTCTCCCCTTCCAGCTCCTCTCCCCTCCTCTTTCCTTGCAGCTCCTAATCGCACCCACTCTCCCCTTCCAGCTCCTCTCACCCCCTCTCTCTCCTGGCACCCCCTCTCTTCTCAGACTCCTCTAATTGCATCCCTCTCCCCTCCTCGCAGCTCCTAATTGCACCCTCTCTCTCCTGCCAGCTCCTAGCTCCTCGCTCCTCCGCTCTCCTCTCACCTCCTTCTTTTCACATCCCCTCTGAACTTCCAGCAACTCGCTCCTCCGCTCCCCTCGCAGCTCCGGCCTCTTCCAGCATTTGTCCTGCGCTCTGCCCTGCGGGACGCTGACTGATGACGTCACCGCCCTCTCCGTGCAGAGCAGAGCTGCAGGGGGCGGGAGATTTGTAAGCAGGCAGCGGTCGGCATGCTGCACTGCCTTAGTACATTATCGCGGGCGGCGGCGGCGGCGGCAGGGGCCGCGGCTCCCATGCCAGTAACTATCTGCAGGGAGCCTGCCACCCTGCCGCCCCCTGTATAGCGACGCCTGAGCAAACACTTCATGTTGGCTCATGGTTGATGCGGCCCTGAGTGTAGGCAACGCCCCCTTTCCCCATATAAGGTTACATGCCCCGTCTTCACTGAAGTTGGATCTAACTGATAATGAACATGGTTCTGCTTCACACACAGAGCGCTGGGGACACCTTGTGGAAGGTTTATGAATGGTTTTCAACCAGAATTTTCTAATGAAGTATATTTGAAAGTTTATTAAAATCACTTGCTCTACATTATTATTAAATAAAAATGTAAACGGTGAGTACACTTTAAAATAAACTTTGAAGGCAGACTGTCAGGGAGATCAGTGTACGGCCTATAGCCTGTAAAAGCTCATTTACATGTTAGAATGCATGGATGTTTGATCATTTGTCCATATAGACGACTTAGGAGGGTTGACCCTACTAACAGATTCCCTTTATGGTACCTTCACAAGCCGCAATATCGACTGGCGATATGAGGCGATCTAACGTGCGCGTGCACGTTTTTCATGCTTGCCTCAGATCGCCGATGGCGGTATTACACGCCGCAATCTTGCCCTGAAATAAAGGCGATGTGTCACCCCGGAAATCGCCTCACCCACAGCAGAACCAATCCATTCGAAGTCCCTCGCCGCTTCACACGCTGCAATCCCAAAGGTAATGTGGGCGTACATGTTGAGAGCAGCGAAGAGATAGGCGTGCCGCAGTGGTGAACACCGCGCCCCTTAAGCGCTCATTGGACAATGCAGCAGCGTTCTGATTGATCAGCCTGCTCTCTGGAAGGCAGGCTAATACATGATGCCATTGCCATTGTGTGGTGCTGGACGGACAGCTCATCAATTATGGCGCGGTGTCAATTGACAGCCAATGGGAACACAGTAGCCACCACCAATCAGTTCATACGGGGCGCGGACTACAGCACGCTGTGGCACGCCTATGAGAGATCATAGGCGACGCTGATTCCATCACTATCGCCCTATCACACGCCACAACACTGAAATATCGCCTTCATGATTGAGGCTGATTTCAGAGCAGTGCTCAGGAATCAGGCGAGAAACGATTTATTGCCGCAAAATTCCCCAATCGCACGCCACAACTGTGAGGCAATTTGATGGCGATTGCATCCTGAGCGACATATCGCCTTTAGGATTCCTAGGCGAGATTGCGACGTGTGAAGGTACCATTAAAGGTGTAATAATAATAATATGATTAACAAATGTCTCCAATTAGAAATGTAGTTTAGTTTTCCTGATAAGCTACAGTTGTGGCCAAAAGTATTGACACCCCTGTAGGGATGGGCGAATCTACTCGCTAGGACTCGTTACTCGGCGAGTAGTAAGGGACTCGCAGGACTCGGTACTCTGTGAGTTTCCCAGCGATTACTCGCACAGCAACTAGTCCAATGCAAATCAATGGCAATCCTAGTTTTGTCAGAGACTCTGACAAAACTAGGATTGCCATTGACTTGCATTGGTCTCATTACTGTGCAAGTAATCGCAGGGAAACTCGCAAAATAACTGCTGTTACTTTGCGAGCCGAGTCCGGCTGTCTGCTCTGTGCAGGCAGCCGCAGCTCCAGGGTCCTAGAGCCCGCCTGCTCACAGAGATAATGTAGCAGAGCTGCGATTGTTCTCAATCTGCTCATTCCCTGTGCATAGACATCTATAGCACAGGGGGTGTACCTGGCCAGACACAAGAATATAGGGGAGCCCTTTTTTTTTATTATTTCATGAATTTCATGAAATAATAAAAAAAAAATGCGTGGGGCTCCGCGCAATTTCTATGTCTAGCCAGGTACAGCTAAGCAGCTGGGGGCTGGAATCCGCAGCGCAGGGATGCCCAAGCTTTCTGGGCACCCCCCGCTGCAAATTGCAGCCCGCAGCCGCCCCAGAAGATGGCACGTTCATTGAAGCGCCATCCTCTGGCGCTGAACCCTGCTCTTCCAGCGGCCCTGGTGGCGGTGGCACGCTGGGTAATGAAGAGGTTAGGGCCAGCTTTGTATTATCAGCTGGCCCTAAGCCCGAAATTTATGGCGGTCATGCCAATATTAGACATGACCGCCATGAATTTCTATTAAATTGTTTTAAAAAAAACACAACACAGAGAAAAATTTTTATTAGAAATAAAAAAAAATCCATTAGGGACTCCATCTTTAATTAAAAAATCCTCTTCCGTCCGACGTAGTCCAAAACGCGATGTCCTCTCTGCTACATCACTTTGCATAGATATAGATGTCTATGCACAGGGAGTGAGCAGACTGAGAACAATCTCAGCTCTGCTACATCAGGTAGCAGGCGGGCTCTAGGACCCTGGAGCTGCGGCAGCCAGCACAGAGCAGACAGCCTGACTCCTTACTGTGCGAGTTTCCCAGCGATTGCTTGCACAGTAAACGAGTCCAATGCAAGTCAATGGCAATCCTAGTTTTGTCAGAGTCTCTGACAAAACTAGGATTGCTTCAGGCAGAAGCTTCCGAGACACATCTGTGATTTGTAAATCGCACACTACTCGCTATTACTCGCTTCCCCATTCATTAACATTGGACTCGCTAGACTCGCAACGAGTAGCGAGTCCCGGGCTCGGACTCGCTAGAGTCAAGCGATTCCGAGTAATTTAGGACTCGCCCATCACTACACCCCTGCAATTCTGTCAGGTAATACTCAGTTTCTTCCTGAAAATGTTTGCAATCACAAATTCTTTGGTATTATTATCTTCATTTAATTTGTCTTCAATGAAAACACACAAAAAGAATTGTCCTAAAGCCAAATTGGATATAATTCCACACCAAACATAAAAAAGGGGATGGAAAAAAGTATTGGCACTGTTAGAAAAATCATGTGATGCTTCTCTAATTTGTGTAATTAACAGCACCTGTAACTTACCTGTGGCACCTAACAGGTGTTGGCAATAACTAATTCACACTTGCAGTGAGTTGACATGGATTAAAGTTGACTCAACCTCTGTCCTGTGTCCTTGTGTGTACCACATTGAGCATGGAGAAAAGAAAGAAGACCAAAGAACTGTCTGAGGACTTGAGAAACCAAATTGTGAGGAAGCATGAGCAATCTCAAGGCTATAAGTCCATCTCCAAAGACCTGAATGTTCCTGTGTACCGTGCGCAGTGTCATCAAGAAGTTTAAAGCCCATGGCACTGTGGCTAACCTCCCTAGATGTGGACGGAAAAGAAAAATTGACAAGAGATTTCAATGCAAGATTGTGCGGATGGTGGATAAACAACCTCAACTAACATCCAAACAAGTTCAAGCTGCCCTGCAGTCCGAGGGTACATCAGTGTCGACCCGTCTATCCGTCGGCGTCTGAATGAAAACGGAACGGTATGGTAGGAGACCCAGGAAGACCCCACTTCTTACCCCGAGACATAAAAAAGCCAGAACTTACCTAAGAAAGCCTACAACGTTTTGGAAGAATGTTCTCTGGTCAGATGAGAGAAAAGTAGAGCTTTTTGGGCAACGGTATCAACATAGAGTTTACAGCAGAAAAAAAAGAGGCATTCAAAGAAAAGAACATGGTCCCTACAGTCAAACATGGTGGAGGTTCCCTGATGTTTTGGGGTTGCTTTGCTGCCTCTGGCACTGGACTGCTTGACCGTGAGCATGGCTTTATGAAGTCTGAAGACTACCAACTAATTTTGCAGCATAATGTAGGGCCCAGTGTGAGAAAGCTGGGTCTCCCTCAGAGGTCATGGGTCTTCCAGCAGGACAATGACCCAAAACACACTTCAAAAAGCACTAGAAAATGGTTTGAGAGGAAGCACTGGAGACTTCTAAGGTGGCCAGCAATGAGTCCAGATCTGAATCCCATAGAGCACCTGTGGAGAGATCTAAAAATGGCAGTTTGGAGAAGGCAACCTTCAAATATCAGGGACCTGGAGCAGTTTGCCAAAGAAGAATGGTCTAAAATTTCAGCTGAACATTGTAAGAAACTCACTGACGGTTAACAGAAGTGGTTGATCGCAGTTATTTTGGCTAAAGGTTGTGCAACCAAGTATTAGGGTGAGGGTGCCAATACTTTTGTCTGGCCCATTTTTGGAGTTTTGTGTGAAATGATCAATGTTTTGCTTTTTGCGTCATTGTCTTTTGTGTTTTTTAATTGAAGACAAATTAAAGCGATCCTGTCACCCCCAAAACGCCCATTAAGCTATTCAAACATGTCCCTGCAGCATATTATCAATAATCCCACTCTCCTTTTTGCTCAGAAAAGCCCCCAGTAAAACTGTAGAAAAACATTATATGACTTACTCATTATGGATGTTAATGAGCGGTGGCTATATGCATTAGTCACCCAGGCGGGCCATCTTTGTCCTAATAGCACGCCTTAATAGGCGTGATCTGCAATGAATATTGGAATCAGCGCCTCCCTCCTCTCCTCGGCGCTGTAAAGGCTGTAATGGGGCTCTAATGACACGAATCCCGTCATTTCCGGCAGCGGGTGACGTCAATACACACACGTCGCATGCGCAATGCGGTGCTTGAAGCCCGCAGAGCAGCGCGTTTTGGGGGTGACGGGATCCCTTTAAATGAAGATAATAATACCAAAGAATTTGTGATTGCACATGCATTGAAAATTAGGGTCTCATGATGGCCACAGCTACCAGAGGACATACTTTCTTGGCAGAGTTATTTCTTGTGCAGTGCACTCCCGTGTCACAAATGAAGTCAGCAGTGGCGACCCCAGACTCCCCAGGGTGCATATTTCCAAAGCTACATAAAAATACCCAGCATCCTCAGTGATGAATATGTCCGAACCTCAGAGTGATGTATATGCCCCCAGTGTCTCCTGTGATGTATATATACCCAGCCCGCCAGTGTTGTATGTTCCCCAGCTTCCCAAGTGATGTATATGCCCCAGCCACCCCAGTGCTGTAAATTCCCCAGCCTTTACAGTGCTGTATATTCCACATCCCTACCCAGTGATACATATACACCAGCTTCCCAGGTTAAGTAGATGTTCCAGTGTTCAGTGATGAATATGCCCCAGCCTCCTCAGCCCCAGCATCTCCTGTGATGTTTATGTACCCAGCCACCCTAGTGCTGTTTATGCCCCAACCCTCCCCAGTGATGTATATGCTCCCAGCAACTCTTGTAATGTATATGCCCAAGCCTCCTCAGTGATGTATGTGCCCTAAGTCATGTATATTACCCAGCCCCCAGTGCTGTAAATTCCCCCCCATCGCTACCCAGTGATGCAAAATCTCCAGCCTCCCAAGTGAAGCAGATGTTCCACTCTCCAGTAATGAATATGGCCCACCTCCTCAATGATGTATATGCTCCCAGCAACTCCTCCAATATATATAGCCCAGCCTCCTTATGGTACCTTTACACGCTGCGACGGCAGGCTGGATACATCCCGCTACTTCACGTGCACGAGCACGCTCAAACGGTTACAAACGGTCAACGCATCACCTTTACACGCCGCGACAAGGTGCGCTACGCCACGCTACATCTATAGCTAGCTACATCGCCGGGTGTCTCAAGTAGCCAGCTGTAGCTCATTTACAAACCGCTACAACCAGCTACTATGGGCGTACCTGGTGCAGCAGGGACAGCACATAGGCGTGCTCCAATTGTGGATTACGAGCCGTCCGTACGCTGATAGGACAAAGCCATAACATCCTGATTGGGCAGGCATCGCAGGAGGCTGAGTAATACATGACGCTCGAGCAATTGTGTAGTGTGACTCGTCAGCTCCTTAAATATGCCGCCCTGTGCGGCGACAACCAATCGCAACGCACCATCTTCCACCAATGATCGCACATGGGGCGCGGTAACACGGAGCCAGGGTCACGCCTTAGCTACATCGCAGGCTGTCCCGAGTTCCCTTCCGTTGCTTCTTTAGACGCCGATACAGCTCGCTACCATCGGCGTTGTAGCCTTCAGTTTTCGAGCAGAGCTAGGAAACAGATGTATCTGTTGCCGGCTGTATCGTCACGTCTTCAGACGCCGCTACGACGGGCTACATTGGCGCTACAAGCTACATTTGTAGCCTGTAGCGGGATGTATCCAGCCTGCCGTCGCGGCGTGTAAAGGTACCATTATGGTACCTTTACACGCCGCGACGGCAGGCTGGATACATCGCGCTACAGGCTACAAATGTAGCTTGTAGCGTCAATGTAGCCCGTCGTAGCGGCGTCTGAAGACGCGACGCTACAGCCGGCGACAGATACATCTGTTTATGGGCTCTGCTCGAAAACAGATGGCTATATCGCCGATGGTAGCGAGCTGTATCGGCGTGTAAAGAAGCAACGGAAGGGAACTCTGGACACCCTGCGCTGTAGCTGCAATGTAGCTAAGGCGTCACCTCGGCTCCGTCTTACCGCGCCCCATGTGTGATCATTGGTGGAAGCCTCTGCGTGCCGATTGGCCCTTGGCGCACAGGCCTCCATCTTGGATGAGCTGTCCCTTCAGCACTACACATACGCGCCGTATGCACGATCATACCTTAGTACAATTACGCGGCCCACAACTTACGGGAAAACAAACCAAATGGCCCATGATTCTCATATACAGTGTGCACATCCTGTGAACACATAATGAATAATGCTGGACACAGCGGTGAACAATGTGTTACGGACCGGCCTGCCTTTTTATTGAACTGCAGATGCCGCATAAAAGTGTCCCTTAAGTGTCTGCGCGCAACTGAAACACTGATGCACGTATACAGACACCGCATTGAAGTCGAGTAGTCAGTACACAGCGCACAGGCTTGCTGTACGCATCGCTCTGTTGGTGCTGTACAGTAGGTGCCGCAGAAGTGCTTCGCCCGTGTCACTGCGCGTAGGACTAGTTCAAAGGGTGCGTGACCCGGAACGTGGCCGTAATGACGTAATTACGATAGTTTCGTTTTCACTCTGCCTGCAAGGTGCCAGCCCCTCCTCTGCACACACCATTGCAGTCATGGCGGCCGTTCACCGCGCTGCTACGTGGGGGATGGCAGAGCTCATCATCTTAATTGACCACTGTGACCGGTATGATTACTGGGGTAATCGGCACCACCGTCACCCTAGGCTGCGCAATCGCGCCACTATTCGGCGGATTCAGCGGGCTCTGCTCAACCAACTGGGGGTGCAGAGGACCGCTAAAGCCATCCAGAAGAAGATAGCGGACCTGAAGCACAAATGCCCAGGCCGCATACTCGATATCCGTGGCAGGATTGCCAGGCTGCGTGGTGAGTACTTCAGAGGGCCACACAAGATTTGTATTGTATGTAAGCACAACAAAAACATAAAAATTCGTTGACACACATCCTAGGTATAGTGAGAGGGACACCGGCAGACATGCAATGGGGGACAATATAGGCCGCACATTATAGATAGACTGACTACACATCTGCCTAAAAATAATGTTCATGTGCCACCCAAGATTACTCTACAGTGTTACATGCCCTCCAACCAATTAACACACTCATGCCACATACCTACGCCATACAGAATACATGAGATCATCCCATATATGAAAAACACCAAACACATATCACAAATATTGAACTGTCAATACATCTCAGAGCCTAAACAGTATGCTGACACATCAATTATTGTTTCATAATCTGCAGATGCGGAAGTGTCAGCCGATGAGGCTCCCCCACAACTGGCTGCAGGTGGCCCACCAACCCCACCGCCGCAAGAGGCAGCTGGGCAACACACACCACCGCCACAAGAGGCAGCTGGAGCCCACACACCACCGGGGCAACAGCCAGCTGGGCCACCATCCCCACCAGGGAATAGCCCCTCACCAGGGCATGAGGAGGAGGAGGACCCTGCTGAGCCTGCGTTGGTGGAGGCAGAGGTGGGCTCGCCTGGTCGCCAACCTGATGCTGTTGGCCAACCCCCAAATGCAGCTGCGTTGGATGTTTATGGCGGTAAGTGATTTCAGTTTGATTAGAGGGGCCGAACACTGTAAGCATTGTTGTTGTTACTTGGGAAATGGAAAAGCTAGGCATTTCTGACATAATGTCCTTCACACACTCTTGCAGATGGAGAACGTGCTGGAGCTGCCGGCTGGAGTGTCAGTGCCTCCCCATCACCCCCTGATAGTCAGGATGATGTTGCGCCCGAGGGTAAGGACAATATTGCTTGTGTGAACCTGACACAAACACCAGAGGTAGGATTCTGAAGTAATGATGTTTTTTCCCCACACACAATACAGGTGTACCCACCATGGAGGACGTCGTGAGGGCTCACCACCAGTTTGCCACCGACTGCAACGGGCCCTACACCGGGGAATACAGGATCTTACCCGCCTGTCTAACATGGTGGATACCGTCCTGAACCATCAAGATGGCCAACATTAAGATGGAACCCCCCGTAAACAAATTAGCCCCCCTGACCCCCAAATGTGTTGTCCTAGTTGGACCTTGAACTTACAGACGTTGCCTGTTAGGCTTTTGATGTGGATGTTATTTTTTGTTATTTTTGGCCCCCGTTGGGCTCTTTTCTTATAGTGTTCCACTATCACAAAAGGGGGATTGTGGGATGGCCAGGGCTTTGGCCCTTGCACCTATCCTGTCCCACATTGGGACCATCAGGAGTGTGGATTAACCAGCCCTTTACCTCATGGACCTATCCTGTCCCACATTGGGACCATCAGGAGTGTGGATTAACCAGCCCTTTACCTCATGGACCTATCCTGTCCCACATTGGGACCATCAGGAGTGTGGATTAACCAGCCCTTTACCTCATGGACCTATCCTGTCCCACATTGGGACCATCAGGAGTGTGGATTAACCAGCCCTTTACCTCATGGACCTATCCTGTCCCACATTGGGACCATCAGGAGTGTGGATTAACCAGCCCTTTACCTCATGGACCTATCCTGTCCCACATTGGGACCATCAGGAGTGTGGATTAACCAGCCCTTTACCTCATGGACCTATCCTGTCCCACATTGGGACCATCAGGAGTGTGGGATGGCTACACCTATCAGAAAGCTGCATTCTGTGTTTTGTGGCAAATGACTTCCACACATGTATGTAGCAAATAAAATGTCTTTGTAAGATTTACTTTGCCTCACTCATGTCACAACAAGAATATGGGGGGGGCAAATGTTCTACAGGTTAATATCTCACACACATTACTACAGCTCTTTGTCAATGTCGTACCACAGTACAAAGGAAACTATGGTCGTCCTACACTGAGGCCATTGGCCCATATTGGGTGTCATGGCCCAAACTATATTGTGAACAACACCATTCACCCAGGCTGCCCCCCCAAGCCATAACCCAAAAGAAAAACACAATTGAGTTTGTTCCAATATTTAATAACATAAGATTTTGGAACTGAAACACAAATCATAAGAAGCAATTCTGCTTAAAAGT